>OVBA01004309.1:0-23976 GCA_900406435.1 Lepidium aucheri | reverse complement strand
TCGACACTCTCTTACTTTCCACTTTGCTCAATGATTTGATAGCCTAGAAACAGAAAAAACCTTGTTATCACCCACACATCATGTGCTCCTAGGATAGCCATCATACGTAGACCCTATTATCATAGTTAATCTTAGTAAGAATGAGAACTTGGGAGAGAACACTATTACTTGCCATTGTTGTAAGAATCTTCTAGCTCTGATACCACATTGTTGGAAGAGAAAAGTTTGAAAATGATTATGGAGAAGTCTTTAAGTGTTTAGAATAAAAATTTAAGAGTATAGAGCTTTTTATTACTTTGATTTTTCTTGAAGACATATCTTACAATGGTCTGTGGTGGGGGTATTTATAGCCTCCATATCACAAAACAATTGTTCTAAATCTCATATAAAATTGACACCTAGATAGACGCTAATCTTACGTTACAAGTTGACGCATAGGTGATGGATACTAATCTTATATAGTTTATTGACACATATATGGACACTAATCTTACTTTCTACATTGGCACTTGTTTTTTCTTCTAGAATGACACCTAACAAGAAGATAATGTAGAGAGTTCTTCTAGAATATGGATCAGATTTTGGACCCAACTGATAACTTAATCCAAAATAAAGTTTACTCTCAACAATCCACACTAGAAGCATTTTATTATGTCCTTCCAACAAACTCCGTCATCCTTTTTTTTGAAAGTAACACATAACAACCGAGTCTAACTAGGCCCTTAGCTCATGTTATCTCGAGGATGATTCTGGGGCTCACAACCTCTTGCAGCTCTAGGTTGGGTTCGCACGAGATCACTAGCTTCCTTATCAAGTCATTTCTCCTTTGATGCAGCCATCTTCACGATCTCAACCAAATTATCACAATCCCGGACATAACAAAGGTTACGGATGCTAACACGTAACCTTCTCTCAAACCGACACCGGATAATACTTACTCATGTCTCTGTCACTGAACCTCCTAAGGCGACTGAGACTCATACTTCCTAACTGTCTTCATACCTTGACAAAGCTCCAAGTAGTCTCTGTCCATCTGATCCATCACTTCCCGTGGAAAGTACTTTCTATTGAACTCATCCAGAAAGTTAGCCAAGGTAATCACATAAAATGCAGGCATGCTTCTCTCATGTTCTCCCACCAAATGCATGCATCTCCACGCAAGTAGTGCACTGCTAGCTCCTGTCTGAATTCTAGTGGACATCTAGTAGAATCAAAGTTCATCTCCAACAGACGCCTCCAATCATCAGCCCGAATTGGATTGGTCCCGCCACTAAAGTTCTCCATACCTAATTCTCTCATGAGCTTCATCGTCTCCCAATTCAATTGTCCAAGTCATAGTGGTGGTATTTCAGCCTATGGTGGGGGTGGCTGGCGTTGTGTCAGTGCAACAGCTGCTAACGGTAGCTGCTCCTGAAATAGGGCATGGGCCAGAGCCAGAAGTGGTGGTGGCGTAACCCGGTTAACAAGCTACTGTACAAGATTCTAGAGTTCCAATAACTCCTCAGGAGTTGCCATATTAGGCGGTAGCGGTGATGTTGCTACCGCTAATCGTCATCTCCTTGGTGACATTTTCTGTCAATAATTAAATACATAACTTTGAGAAACAAGGTACTTTTAAACATTCAACATAGCAACGCTTAAGCAACTTAGAAAAATCAATTCTCGAATCTTGGTACTTGCTATCTCCAACAGCTTTCCTTACTCAAAACCCTCAGCACTCCTAAAAAATAACTAATTCAACAAACAAAAAAAAGAAAATAAATTCAAAACATCCCTCTTTATTATTATTTTCTATTTTATAAAATGTAAAAAAAAGTTTTTTTCCAAAAACGTTAAAACATATATAATTTTTTAAAAGACAACAAAACACTTTTTTTTTCTTTTTTCTAAATCCTAGAAAACTTAAAAGCTTTTTTCCCATTAAACAACAAAACATTTTATTTTTAAAAACGTAAATTCCGGTTAAAATAATTTTTTTAAATTTGTTTTTAAATCTTAATTCTCGGGTCATAATCGGAATGGCGTTAACCTCCACTCTAATACCACTTGTATCACCTCTCTTCCGTCACTAGGAGACAAAGTGTTATTTAATACCAAAATACTTTATTTATTTCATTTATTAAAAAGTTTCCAAAATCTCACAAAACATTTATCAATTAAAAATATTTAAAATAAAGAAAAATACCTTAAAAATATCAAATAAAGAAGAAAAAAAAGTACCAAATAACTTCTAATACTACGGGAGACTCGAACAAGGTACACACAAACCTCGAACTGATCTGGAAAAAGGAGAAATGGAGGGGTGAGTAACTCAGTGAGGAGATTACTTCTGTCCATTGAGGCTTAAAGTTGTAGTCTAATCAAAGCAAATCTATCATATACATAGAAAGCAAGCACATACAACTCGTATTTTTCAACGAGTTGTATCAAACATGTCGCATTGTCTATAGTAACCAACTTCACACACATTAGCTCAACCATCTTGTAGATGGCTCCAGAGCTACTACAATTCATCAGTCTATTGTCATGGAAATGACAACACGTAACTCGATACATTCCATGACAAAAATCTATTCATGGAAGCGATAGCCTGTAGGTCGATACATTATGTGAAAACAATCTTTTATAATAGTGACAGCCTGTAGCTCGATTCATTCCATGTCAGCGGTCTATTCATGAAAGCGATATCAAGTAGCTCGATACATTCCATATCAACCCTTTAAGAAACTTTTATTTAAATCTTTTAAATACTTTTCTAACTTCACTTACACAAACAATATTCTATCTCTCAAAAGAGTTAGAACAACACTAATATATTTATATATAATATTTCAAGCAACTATCTTATTTTCAAAACAATCACTAAATCCCTAATATATTACTTATAAAAATATAAAATATCTATTTATATTTATTAAAATATACACTATTTAGATAAATTTGCCAAAATAAAACTGAAACTAAAAGAGTCACAAATCACGTCCTCATCTTGATTAACGGGAGAATTGATCAAAAACGCAGCAAACACAAGCAAAACAACTTCCAAAAATTAATACCTTCACACACAAGCAACATACATACAAGATATACGAAATTGAGAGTGCAAGCATGAGGAGAGAATGAGTTTAGATGGTGGAAACAAATAGGAGTATGTGAGATATACGAAATTGAGTTTTGAAAACTCAAAGTTGGGTTTGATACAAATTTTTTAAATTCCTAACAATATTATAAAGGGTAAATGCCATTTCCCAAAAAGAAAACAATAGAAATAGCATTTGTCATTTAACAAAGACGCTTTCCCAAAAACATATTATGTTTAACATTATGATGAATACTTAGATAAACTAATTAAGTGCTTGACATTAATATTAAACATCTACTAGATATTATGAAAACTAGATTAGTACTCGCACGATGTGCGGGCTCTCTCTCTAACTTTTTTTCTTTCTAACTCAAACTCTGTATCTTTCTAACTCTCTTTCTCTCGCTAATTCTCTCTCTCTCTAACTCTCTCTCACTCTAACTCTAACACACTCTCTCTCTAAATCACCCTCTTTCTCTCTCTAACTCTTTCTATCTCTCTTTAACTTTCTCTCTCTAGCTCTCTTTCTCTCTCTCTATCTCTCTATCTTTCTAACTCTCTCTCTGTTACTCTCTCTCTAACTCTCTCTCTTTAACTCTCTCTCTGTCTCCCTAACTCTCTCTCTCTATCCCTTTTTCTCTCTCTAACTCTCTTTCTCTAACTCTCTCTCTTTAACTCTCTCTCCTTCTCTCTCTAATGCTCTCACACTAACTCTCTCTCTCTCTAACTCTCTTTCTCTCTCCCTCTCTCTTTTTCTCACTCTTTCTCTCTCTAACTCTCACTCTCTCTCTCTAACTATCTCTCTTTCTTTCTCTCTCTAACTCTCTTTCTCTATATAACTCTCTCTCCTTCTCTCACTCTAACTCTCTATCTCTCTCTCTAATTCTCTTTCTCTCTTACTTTCTCACTCTAACTCTCTCTAACTCTCTTTCTCTCTCCTCTCTCTCTCTCATTCTTTGTCTAACTCTCACTCTCTCTAACTCTCTCTCTCTCTAACCCTCTATTTCTTTCTCTCTCTGTAACTCTCTTTCTCTCTCTCTCTCTCTCTCTCTCTCTTTCTCTCTCTCTAACCCTCTCTCTCACTAACTCTCTCTCTCTCTCTAACTCTTTCTCCTTCTCTCACTCTAACTCTCTCTCTAACTCTCTCTCCTTCTCTCTCTATAATGCTCTCACTCTAACTCTTTCTCTCTAATTCTCTCTCTTTCTCTCTCTCTAACTCTCGCTCTAACTCTCTCACTCTAACTCTCTCTCTCCCTCTCGCTCTCTCTCCATCTCTATATATGACATGTATTAATGAAATGATTTGATTGGTTTTTACATAAATAAAAGAAGTTGATGTGTCATATCTAGACAGCTCCAAAAAGCTGACATGTCGTGCTCTCGAGAGACACATTCAAGTTTTGAATATATAATAATTTCAATAATACTATATGTTTGGTATCAATGTAATGATTTTTTATCCAAAAAATTTTGTATATCCGATTGTTTTCATATGTCTCCAGAATATTCATTTTTGTTCCATTTAAATATATATATATATATATATATATATATATTAGAAACAACCAGTAACAATACTTAAAAATAAATTTTAGAAACAGCAAAAGTAGATCGTTTTCTAATGGAAACTTGTTATAATTGTATTTAAAAATTAAGAAACAAATCAGTTAAGATTTGGAAAAAAAGTTTTGAATCAGATAGAAATAGAAATGGTATTTTGTAATGAAAAGAATAACAATATGATTTTTTAAAAAAATTTTATTGACATCAATCAACCCTCTGATCGATAGCCTAAATACTTCAACTAGAGTATTATGAGAATCAGATTTACCATATGATGTCAAAGTGAGCAAACTACTTCTTGACAATCAGTTTTTTTATAATTACTTTTTCACTAAATTTTTAATCTTATTATATAAAGTTGGTTTTGAGAAGTTAGTAATCATAGGGATTGTTTCATGTATCGAAACCAACAATCAAAAATTATTTCATATTTATATTTTATTAAATAAAAGATAAAATCAGTTCCTAATCCTATTATATAAAATTGGGTTTCAAAAGCTAGTAGTCAACGGGATTGTTTTACATGTCAAATCCAACGATCAAAAATTATTCCGTATTTATATTTTTTTAAATAAAAGATTTAATTCCTAATCCTTTTATATAAAGTTTAGTTTCAAAAGTTATTAGTCAACATGATTGTTACACGTGTTAAATCCAATGATCAACAATTATTCTTTATTTATATTTTATTTGATAAAAGATAAGTTCAGTTCCTAATCCTATTATATAAAGTTTGGTTTAAAATTTTAATAGTCAATGGAATTGTTCAATGTGTCATATGCAACGATCAAAAATTATTCTATCTTTATATTTTATTAAATAAAAAATAAAATCAATTCATAATTCTATTATATAAAGTTTGATTTCAAAACTTAGTAATCAACGGGATTGTTCCACGTGTCAAATCCAGCGATCAAAAATTATTTTGTCAAATATAAAATCAATTTTTAGTCCTATTTTATAAAGTTGGATTTTGAAAGTGTACATATTCAATGAGAGTGTTCTACGTTTAAAATCCAACGATCAAAAATTATTCCATATTTATATTTTATTAAACAAAAGATAAAATAGAGTTTTAATCCTATTATATAAAGTTGAGTTTCTAAAGTTAGTAGTTACCGGGATTGTTCTACGTGTCAAATTCAATGATCAAAAATTCTTAGGTATTTATATTTTATTAAATAAAAGATAAAATCGAATCCTAATCATATTATATAAAGTTAGGTTTGAAAAGTTACTAATAAATGAAACTGTTTCACATGTCAAATCTAATGATAAAAAATTATTCCATATTTATATATATTTAAAAAAAAAATCAAATACTAATATATATTGTTGAGTTTCAAAATTATTAATCAATGAGTCTGTTCCACATGTCAAGTAGAATGATCAAAATTATTTAGTATTAATATTTTATTAAAAATAATACAACCAAACCATAATATCTATAAAGTTGGATTTCAATAGTTATTAATGAACGAAACTGTTCATATGTTAAATCCAATGATCAAAAATTATTCTGTATTTATATTTTATGAAAAAAGATAAAATAAAATCCTAATATTTATAAAGTTGGGTTTCCAAAGTTACTAATCAACGGAATTATTTCACGTGTCAAATTGGAGTAAAAAATGAATTAGTGAAGATTATAGGCTAGAGAAAATATTAATTTTGGTTTTAAAATAAAAAATTGTCACAAAATAAAGTAAAAATTTTATTTTTGTGTATGTTATGTCTATGGAATAATTTAAAATAAATTTTAAAACTAAAATAAATGAAGAAATTTCAAAAATACTTTTTTAGCATGCCTCTTTTAAAAACTTACAATTTTCTTTGAAAATTAGGAGAGGAAAATAGGCATGAAGTGACACTTTAAAAAAAAAGCATATTAAAAAATAATATTTCTTAAAATTCCTGAAAATAAATTAAAATCATTTATTGGTCTAAACTAAGATATGTAAGTATTAGTTTAACTCATAATTTGTTTATTTATTTCCAAAAATATTTTTTTATTAAAACATATAATTTTCAGAAATATGATTTTAGATATCATATATATTAAATTCTTTTATAGAAAACACGGGTCTATATCTAGTTTTAAATAAAATAACATATGTCTTTATTTGATTGAAAAGATGACTTGTGTTTAAAGTATAAGAAATTTTCTCAAAAAAAAAGTTTGCAACAATAAGTGATTTACTTTTATAAATAGCCAAAATAACTTTTCACAAATTTAAAAGTTTTCTATAAATGATTTTTATTAAAGTACTTTATATGATTAAAAGAATTAACTTCATAATACTTTTAGTATAAACAAAAGTAAACTATGAGAGAAACTAATAAATTTTAAAAAGTTATTCAAGTATTTGAGAAAAAGAAAATTACCAAAAAGCACGTGATGAATTCAAATCTCACCCAGTTCTAGTTGAAACAATTTGGTTATGAATTTAGCATTGTTGATTATATAATTAAGTACTAAATTGGTTGTGTCTTATTAATTATATTAACAAGGTATTTATACAAGAGTAGAAAATCCTAATTGAATGGAAATATCTAGGACTAACCGAGAGTAGTCATTAACAAAAACATAAAGATATAAGTAAATCTTCCTAATATCTTGGATATTGTATTATATCCCCAATACTTATCCACACAATAAAGATGGGATGCAAAACACAAAATCCGCAATCAAAAAGCAAAACACCTTTGGCATAGACACTTGTTGAGGACGGACAAACCATGTTAGTTGGCTCCGGATAAAAACCTTTAATCTTGAGAGAGATGAAACTTTTAGCTCATCTTCAGTCTTAATAATAAAATACATCCAATGAATGCAACTGCAACTCCATAGACAATCTTCCTTATCTTGGAAAGTACATAAACCGGAATAAAAATTTTATCTGAAAATGTGCGTTCTACTAGAACTCTCCCATAACCAAGATATCCCAAACTAATTATAAAAAAAATATAAATTTTAGAATAATTTCAAAAAATATAAATTAACCGTGAGAACCACCAACCCAAATCCAAATAAGAAAAGAAAACATTTTAAATTATATAAGAAGTAGAATGTAAATAATGTGAGGAAGCTTAACAACTTAACGACGTCTCCTTCACTTTACATCTTCATCTGGAACTTCATCAGATTCTTCAACACCATCTTCTTGCATAATCTTTTATTAAGATGAGAAAACAAAAATTTTTGTTGCGGAAACTTTGGAAACAATCCACAAAAATTGACTACTCTAATACAATGTAGAATTAGGTAATAAATTGGCTTAGCTTTTATTAATCACGTTAATAAGGTATTTATACAAGAGTAGGAAATCCTAATTGAATGGGAATATTGAAAATATTTAGGCCTAACCGACTCTAGTCATTAACCAAAACATAAAAATATTAATCTTTCTAATATCTTGGATATTGTATCGTATCCCTAATATCGATCCAATTGTTGATAAGAAAAAGAAATTGAATGTTCATATCTTCTCAGTTGGGTGGTTAGATAACCTAACTAATAGTTCAACCATGTGGAGATTCACTTCACCTTACCGCATATCGATGTTAAGAAGGGATTTTGAGGGTGATTTTATACTATTCTCGGAAGAAGGTCAATAATAAGAGTCCCAACAACTTTCTTTACCCAGATCACCTTGTCAGCAATGACTTTGGCAATGGTCGAGCCTAGCACAACGAATACGGTATTCAGCATCATCGTCACTGCATCAAAGGCACTGACCACTTGCTCGTACATCTGCAATGGTTGTTGTAAATCCGTTCAATACCCTTGGGGCACGTCTTATTTGGTGGAAGAGCAAAATCGATCTTTTGTTTCTTTAGCTTTACGAGCCCTCTTCTTTGAGGACTCTTTCACCTTTTTCTTCCCGGTGGACTCCTTCTTCTTTGTCTTCTCAGGCGGCATCGCCTACTCTTTACGAGACTTGATACTAGTGTTAGTTCGCACGCCCTACTCGATATCAACACCTTCTCTGAACCTAGCTTCCTCTGTAGATCCCCTTCTAGTTAATAGCTCCATGGTGGGGACCCCGAACTTCACAATAGGCTCTGTTGGAGTACTCTACTCACCCAACACCTCTTGCTGCTAAATCTCAATAATCACGGTGCTGGATCCACTTGCCTGAACCCTTATGTAGAGCTCGGCAGATGATCTCATCATGTTTATCCTTAATCTCGGCATCTGATCACGGTCATCTACAATGGAAACAACAACTTCTTAAAAAAAACAATCACATGCTTCTGGTTACTTTATGAATGTTTTGAAAGAAGAGCTTGTCAACTAACCTAAACCATGACACTCGTATGAGAGATTTGATCCACTTTAAGTTATAATCAAAATTTGACAGCTCAACTCGAAGATGAGGTTATGCAAACACAAAACAAAGACAAGTTAGCCACACAACATAGGAAGAAGCTTCCGCAGACTAACAAATTTCTCATCAAGAACAACCAGAGAACGCTCCACAGCGTGCATTGCCTGCAGAGCCAACTTCACAAAGAAGTACTGGCTCGGTACATGTGTCGAAATATGGGACTAAACATTGCCCTTGAAGAGTGCTCAACAATAAGGTCTAGTCCTTGTTTATGTGCACGTTTATCTTTTGTTATGTGCTCAAAGAAGTGCACACTCACATCAATATCCACCTTGCCACCAAGCGTTAACGTGACAACTATGTTCCTCTATCATCGAAGAGATATGTGCCTCAGAGGGTAGTAATTCACAAATAGTTGCATCAGAGGGAACTAGAGACCACATGCCCTTAAGAAGAACTCATAGAGGTAGACGTGCCCCCAAGATGTTGTTCATGACCTCTCATGCAACTTAGGAGATTACGATCCAACCCACTAAGAAAATTGAGATCGTCACTTAACTTCTCTAGAAACGCCCTCATGCCCTTCGATGGCGGTAAGCCAAGCCTAATCAAGCCATGAGCAGATCCCATTCTATTCAGCCATCAAAATCCTCTCCGTTTCCATCTACTCATGACACATAGCCCAATCAGCTTCGTCAACGAGCGCGATAATATGACCAACACCATAGCACACAATAGCTAAGCCGAGATCCGCCCTCATGATCAATTCGCGACCAACAGCCTCTTTGTCGTTGCCTCCTACAAAATATGCTGATACCCCAGGCCCACTGGGAAACAATATCCTAGGTGAATTACTACAAAACAATGTTTTCTTCACCGGAGAGTCAACCTCCATGGAACTATTAAAGAATTCATCACCATGAGAAGCAGACTCTTCACTAGATTTGCACCTTATGCATAATATATCCTAAAAATCCAAAAACCTAATCAATAACCAAGAACTATCAGTGGTGGATAACCTAGAAGAAAAAACTAGGCGAAGAAACAACTTATCCATCGCACACACCAGAGCAGAAAACCAAAGGAATAGAAATTGCAGAGAAAAAGGAAGAGGAAGAGAAAATGAAGATCCTAAGAAAATGAAGTTCGCAGTAGTTATTACAAGCATTAAGGTTGGAGACAACTTTTAAGACTTGATTGGAGAACCCAAAGAGACTCGTTGTCGATGCAACGCGTCCCATGTCCAAAGCTTTCTAATAAATCAGTTGAGCTCATGATTAGTGTATAGTTTGTGAAATGTACACCCCAATTGCCCGACTCCACATGCTAACCCATGACGACTGCATGACAAATTAAAACTTTTTGTGTACACCACTATCACAACGCCATGGTGCATAGAGCACCTCCACCCGCATCCAAGAATTAACGCCACGTGGAGGCAAATGCATGGAATCAGAATTGCCAAAATTTTCTTGGGTGTGATTTGCATTCCTGGCCGTGGAAGAATGATGAGCTGGGAGGACTACTATCGGAGGTGAGCCTCACTCTATATCCTCGGCCCATCTGAATTCACAAGCCCACCTTGATCTTCGGCTAATTTAGTGTCTACTCAGAGGCAGAAGGCTCAAGACCTGTATTTCCTCATAAATTCCACCTTGGTTTTACCATGACATAGCTAGCGATCTTGGTCATGACCGATGTAACTAGCATACAACTCAGCTTAACCACCTCATGATCTTGTCAAGATGCTTTTTTTTGTCAAATTTTTTTTATTTGTCAAGTTGCTTAGCAAGCATTTATTGCTGCATATGAGCAGTTCAACCGCCCAGTAGCTCGACGACCCTGTCCACATTAATGATGACTAGGCTACTAAATCTACAAGCTATCGATCTAAGTAAACATGAGTCGTCTTAATACCAAGGAATATGAGACTCCGATAGGTGACGTGCGCCACGCGCCAAAGGAGCATATCCTAGTTACTCTTCCTATGAAAAAAGACGCTCAACCCGCCAAGCTGAGGATTTGAATATTAGTTTTTTATCTCGGATTATAAATATATCACTTAGTTTCTTTAATCGAATTTCTAAACCTCCTTTGTAACTTATTCTTGTCTTTAAGACTCTCAATGAACTTGGACACTCCAAAGGCGCACCATTTCCTTCCCAAGCTGTCAAGATACAAGCCACATCACCTACTATATTTTGATCGGTCCTACCATATTTGGATCGATTCTCTCATCAAGTCTCCTTTCTCTGTCAGGATAAAGCCACACCAACTACTATACATTTTTTTCGATTTATTTTCTGGTTTTAGGATTTATAGTCATTGCATTTTAAGCTTATAAAAGATCAGTTTCGTTCTCATTGTGGAATAACTTTTATCATTGAATCAATAAATATTTTGTTTTTGTCTACAAAATGTATCTTTGTATTCTTGTTTATTTATTTAGAATCTAAGTGTGAAATCACTTGTTTTCTATTGATTATGGATCAGATTGCTTGTGGAATCAAGTATTCTTATTCGTGTGTGGTTGTAGAATCAATTACAAACTTATCACCTCTATCTCTACCAACACATATTTCTGCATCCAAGCTTAGAATCTCTTGATCATCTCGTGATTAGAACTTTGGTGGTTTCCAGGTCTTTGTCAGTTGGTATCATAGCCATATGTTACTATCTCAGGTTATATTTATCCAACCTTTATCTTTCAAATTTTTGTTTTATTTTTATTTCTTATAAACCAAAAAACTCATTAAAAGTTTGTTTTATATGTTTTGATTCAATTTTATAAAACCCATAAAATTTTATAAAATTTATTTCCTTTTGTTCTCGTTAGTTTTGAACCCAAAAAACCTATAAAATTTATTTCTTTGATTTTAGAAGTTATTTGCTATTTTATTTCTTAAAAAAAACCAAAACACAAATTCTGTTTCTGTTTGTTATTTTGATTGTTTCCTTATTTTTTAAACCCAAATATTTTCTCTTTTCATCGCACTACTTTGAGAAACACATTCGTTTGTACTGATTTTGATTTAACACCCTTTATATCTCTTTACAAGGTACACGGTCGCACAAAAAACCATGGACTATGAGAATGAAGAATGAACGAGTACAACACTTCTAAAATTGATTAGGGTGATGAATCCAACCAGGGCTGTTGGGAAGGAGAGGAAGAATGTGCTGAAGAATCTTACTTTGACAATTCAGACCTTGGAGAGGAGCAATGACGTGAGGTAGAGGAACTTGAACCTCCAGACCGTTACTCTTTCAGCCTTCACAAGTTCAAGTCATATGCCACAATGTCATATATGATAACAACTTGGAGCCAACCAATTTCATATGAGGATGAGTATGATGAAGAGCTAGAGGAGGATCTATATGAATATTACAACTTTCCAAAGCATGAAAAGAAGTCCAGAAGTTATGAAATACTTCCATACCAACTACAAGCTTATTCAAAATGAGCTAGTATTAAGAAAGTTCATCCTATATAAACCAGCACCAAAAAGCCCCCCAATAAAAGAAGTGGCTGCCTAGTCTTTTTAGGATCAAGTATAGACCCTCGAGTATACTTGCAATGGAAAAGCAACATGGAAGACGGGCTAGAATCCAACAACATTTCAGAGGAGAAGAAGCTATCACAAGCTGTCACAACATTTACTGGGAAAGGTTACACTTGGTGGCTAAAGGAAAGTGTTCCAACAATCTACAATAAACCAGTGATATATTGGAGGGATCTCGAAGTTCCGAATATATGAAGAGTTTGTGAAGAAGCACCAAACACGTAGAGACATCACAACAAAACTTATGTACCCAAAAACAACAACAAGGAGTATGAAGTCTACACCAGACCTGTAGCCTATTCATAAGCACACGTTTTCCCACTTTCATGAGCCCAAGAAGATGTTTTCAGCCACCTTAATGAATCAAATAGAGGCTAACCAATCTGTTCGAGGGAAGAAAGTTCAGCAAAAGTCTATTTTAACCCTCATGTATGAAATACTAGGCAAACAAGCAACAAAATCAAAAGCAATTCATGTCTTGCTACCAAAGGACATTGACACAAAGCCAAAATAGAGGCATTTAGCCATCAAGCTAATCAAGGAACAACCACAAGCTTGAGCTTGTACACCACCACAAAGTATCAAACCCTTATGTGTACCACAAGTTCCACAAAACCAAGGTAAGACTTCTAATCCTTGGGAATTACAAGAGTTGACTTGTTATAGATTTCAAAGTAAAAGACACAAAGCCAAGGAGTTTCCAACAAAACTGAGTTGTGAGCTCCACACCTTTAGAGCCAAGCATAGCAAATTCTAATGTAAGTGATTTGCTAGTCCAAACGAATTTTCATGTTTCAAATGCTAGTATATCTCACTTGTCTTGGTCTAGAGATGATGAAGGTAATGGAAAGAAAAATGAGCAAGTAGATCAAGAACTTCCAGCCCTAGTCCTACATCAAACATCTAGTTCTTCTTCACACGTCAATAAGAAGCAAGAGTATATTTCAACCCCACCATATGATCAGGTCCAATCTGAAATTTCTCTACTTATTATTAATGATTCTAAGGCTGTTTAATGCACTTGTTTCTTTCCAAAAGTATTGAGAAAACTTCAAGAAACAAAAGGATACAAGCAGATCAAGAAATTATGCCAGCAAAAGAAATGGATTGTGTCACTAATACTTTGATGATCAAAGAAGAACCTCCAGATTTCGACTCATGCATCAATATCCAAGGAGAACCAAGTGGAGATATCAAGAGTGGAGTAGGAAACTTCACAAGAAGGCTGCAGTCACACCAAAAACTCAAGAACATGGAGTAATCTACAATTTTATAATCAAAGAGAAACCACCAACCCACTCCAACATTTGCCAACAATTTTATACCAAGGTAAGACTTTTGACTCCAAAAATCAAATGAAGGCTAATTTACTTTCTCTTGGTGTAGATTTACAATTTGGAAGACAATATGTTTTAGAGAAAGAGGTTATGATGGGGCCATCGATCCCAACAACAATCATGGTGCTTACCACAGCCACCTACGGAGATCCAAAAAGACTCATGAGCCTTGTTCAGACCTAATAAATTATGAAAAAAACTCTAACACCGCAATTATCACTTGGATCACATCATTAGATAAACTAGAGACCTCCTCAAAATAGAATCATTCTAATTGGAGTTCAGATGAAGAAGATATTCAAGTTCCAAATCCGGCAACTTCCAACTTGCTCGGATTGGACATACGTGCATCAGTTGGATATTTCCCTCCAAACCATGAGGAATTAAGTTACAAAACAATATTTTCTACAATCAGGAGAAATCAGAGGCTTACTGAGAGTTAGAATCCAGCAAAAATCAATTATGTTTAGAATTTATTCAATTTCTAAACCAAATATTTCTCGGCTTGCCTTATTTGTAAGCTCACAAGTTCAATCACTTGCAAATCAGAATTTGGAGACCAGGAGAGGCATCAAACCACTTAGGAGAGATATCAAACCAAAAAGGAGAGTCAATAAATATCTTACCATGAACCAACAACCCCATGATTAGGTGAATCATCTCCAAACTCAACTTTCCTTAGTCGGCTTCATTCACACTAGGAGCTTTAAGTCCCCAATGGCTTTTTCTCCGTGAAAACTGCTGCATTTTGAAAACTCTCTTAACGAATTTGGACACTCCGAAGGAGCACCACTTCATTTCTAAGCTGCCAAGATAAAAGCCACACCACCTACCATATTTGGACTGATCCTACCATATTTGGATCTGTTCTCTCATCGAGTCACTAATGGCCATATACATTTATTTTTGAGATCTATTTTCTTGTTTTAGGCTTTATAGCCATTGAATTTTGAGATTATAAAAGCTCACTTTCATTCTCATTATGGAACAACTTTTATCTTTGAATCAATAAACATTACGCTTTTGTCTACAAATTGTATCTTTGTGTTCATTGTTGGAAAGAAGAAACTCTCTGATGTCGGCGATTTGATGGCGATTCCATAAGATCTTCGTGATCTACATCCTCTTCAGCTTGATTTTGATGGCGATTCTGATTTTCAATCATTTATTCAATTCTAGAATGGAAGGGATCAAAGTCGGAGATTCAATTGTGATCCCACGATTCGATAAGATCGATAAGATCTACAAGATCTTCATTTTCACAACCATACCTAGGATGAAAATAAGAATTATTTACATTAATCCCTATTTTCTTTTCTCCATTCAGTCTGATTTGGACACCAATTATGTTTTATATGTGTATCTGATTCCCAATTGTGATGACTTAGATCTCGTAATTTTAATCTCAGATCATTGGGGTATTGGATATGTCCTACTATCAAGGACCTCAATACAATAAGGACATGTGATCACCTAAAGTTAAAAGGTAAATTCGCAATTCCTCAAATCATCTTCCTTAAAGAAGTATGATTATTAGATCATGGATGTTTCTTATGGATGTTCAGGATGTGTACTAAATTGGATTTGAATCAACTAATTTATTATCTGATTACACAATTACAATCGAATCCAGATCTTTTGTATGCGATACTGTGCTGGGTTGATCTTAAGAATTTGTTTGTCTTTTTATCTTTAATAATCCAGTTTATGCTTATAATCTATTATATGATCTTCACAACTGTGCAATCTTAAGAGAATCTAGCTGTTTACAACAAGTGCTGAATCTCCTGATATTTGGATTTATGTTGTCTAAAACATTGCATCATGATTTGTTACAAATTTCCCATAAGATTTCATTTACATTATTCGATGGTTATATCTTTTGCTACATGTTTGTTAGGGTCTCTTGATAGAATGAGTCTCAATGGAGTGAGTGTTTGTAAGATGAATGCTCTTACAACTATGTTGCCAATTAATGCACTTAAAGAGAACAAGGGCAAAGGCAAGAAGACCAAGGAGCAGGGGAAAAGCTCTATGAAATTTAAGTTTTTATTTATGATTAAAATCCTTTGTTGGAATTGTCAAGGAGTTGGCAGTAGGGTTACAATAAATTTTCTTAGGGAAATTTGGAAGGAACATAAACCAGATTTTCTGTTTTTTTCTGAAACTAAGAATGATATTTTTCTTATGGAAAAGATTCAAGCTCATCTTGGTTATAATATGATAATTACCAATGAACCAATTGGACAGAGTGGTGGTTTAGCTCTTCTCTATAATGATTATTCTAATGTTACTCTAAATTTCAAGAACAAAAGAATGATAAATGTGTCATGTGAACTTCATGGAAAAATTGTAAATAATACTTTTCTTTATGGTGAACCAAACAAAAATTTGCGAGATCAGGTATGGGAAAGATTAACAAGAATTGGTTTAAATCAAGACTCACCCTGGTTGGTTATGGGTGATTTTAATGAATTTACCGGAAGCCATGAGAAACGGGGTGGAACATTAAGACATCCAAATTCTTTCTTGTCTTTTAATCAAATGATTCAGGATTGTGGATTAGTTGAATTTCCAAAAATAGAAAATTTATGGTCTTGGAGAGGAGTCCGCAATAATGGTATTGTCAGGTGTAATCTAGATAAAGCTTTCGCTAATGAACACTGGCATGATTTATTTCCAAGTTCTGAAATCGAGTACCTAGATATGATTGGTTCAGATCACAGACCAATTATGGGATGTTTCAATAATCAGATATATAAGCGTTGACACCTGTTTATATTTGATAAACAATTGCTCGGCAAAGATAGTTTTAAATAAACGATTGAAAATGGAAAGGGGTTCCCTGTCGACGAAGAATAATGATTACATGCAAAATTAAAAATTGTAGGAAGGAACTATCTTATTGGAGAAGCAAATATATTCCTTCTGGTAAAAAATGATCATTAAAGGTCAAAAATTAGTAGAGAATTTACAAAATGATAATTCTGCTACTCATGACGAAATTGCAAAAGCAAAATTCGAATTAAAAAAGGCTTACGACAATGAAGAAATATATTAGGAACAAAAAAGTAGAAATAGATGGCTCAATGAGGGCGATGAAAATATCAGGTTTTTCCATGCCCAGACAAAACAAGAGAAGAGCAAAAAATAAGATAATTGGATTATTCGATAATGAAGGAAAATGGGTAACTAATGAAAATGAATTTATTACAGTAGGTACCCGTTATTTTTTGGAATTTTTTTCTACCACAGGTAGAAATTGTGGGCTAGACTTATTAGATGAAATTGAGTCTCGTGTTTCAGATGCCGATAATCAAATGCTCTTAGCTAGAGTGTTAAAAGCAGAGGTTAAAAAAGCACTTTTTATGATGGACCCAGGAAAAACACCAGGTCGAGACGAGATGACTGCGCTGTTTTTCATGGGAGGTGATTAAAATGGATATCATCGAATTAGTCAATGATTTTCTGTCTTCTGGGTGTTTTGAACAAGGCTTAAATGAGACAAACATTTGCCTAATCCCGAAAACTTCAAAGCCAACTAAAATGACAGAGTTTCGGCCAATTAGTCTATGTAATGTTGGGTATAAAATAATTTCAAAGGTTCAATGTCTACGACTAAAGAACCTAATGCCAAAATTAATATCAGAAACACAATCTGCCTTTGTAGTAGGTCGATTAATTTCTGATAATATATTACTTGCACAAGAAATGTTCCATGCCCTGTGCACCAATAAAGCGGTCAAAGGTAAGTTTATGGCTATTAAGACAGATATGAGTAAAGCTTATGACAGAGTAGAATGAATTTTAATTGAAAGACTTCTACTTAAATTGGGATTTAGTAGAAATTGGACAAACCGCATAATGCATTGTATCAAAAGTGTAAAATACTCAATCATTTTGAATGGGGAACCGAGAGGGAGAATAATTCCCAAAAGAGGTCTACGACAAGGTGATCCACTATCGCCTTATTTATTCATCCTATGCACAGAAATCCTGACTTCAAAATTAAAGAAAGCAGAGACTGAGAATCTAATTGCGGGTATATCTATTGCACGGACAAATCCAAAAATATCACATTTTCTATTTGCGGATGATAGCCTCTTCTTCTGCAAAGCTAATATGGAGGAGTCTAGCCATATTATGAAGATTCTTAAAGAATATGAACATATATCAGGACAACAAATCAACTTTGATAAGTCTTCTTTACAATTTGGTCACTCAATCCCTAAAGATGATAAGATTTTGATTCACCAGATATTGGGAATTCAACATCTTTGTGGTATGGGTTCATATCTCGGGCTACTGGAAAATATTGGGGTAGCAAAAACAAAAGTATTTACTTTTGTTCGGGAACGCCTACAAGAAAGAATTAATAGTTGGTCTTCTAAATTCCTATCAAAGGAGGCAAGGAAGTCCTGATAAAATTAGTGCCAAAAACTATAGAATGGCTTTGCTGACATATGTTATGTTATGTTTTAGATTGCCAAAAACTAGAGTAACAAAATTGAATTTGGCTATAGCTGATTTCTGGTGGTCGAATTTGGAAACATCAAAAGGCGTACATTGGATGAAATGGAAAAAATTATGTCGCCCAAAAAAGGAAGGAGGATTAGGCTTCCAAATTTTTTGCAGGTTTTTAATTCTTCCCTATTAGCTAAACAACTTTGAGGTTGATAGATTTCCCAGAATCCTTGTTTACATTAATTTTTTTTTCTGGTTTTTGAGAATGAGATAAGTCTAGTTAAACGTACTTTAACTCAGCTAATTTATTTACTTTTTGAACTGTGTGATCAGTCTTCTAGAGACCGTATCTATGGAATAACTAGTGTTCAATTCCGGGATATCGAGCCAAATGTGTCAGTACCTAACTTCTCTTAAATGCAACCTTGACATGGATATACGATTATCAAGTTTGGAGACTCATTATGACTCTTCCAAAAAAATGTGGAAGCTCTCAAGACTTAAATGATTATACTCAAAGAAGACATGATAGCATTGAAGAGTGAGTTTAAGGCTAACATGTATACATTCAATAGGGAGATATTAGCAACAAGAGTTGCGTTAAATATGATTCTACAACACACCAGCAGACTTCTACTCATGATGCTGCCACAGCATCAACCAACCTTCTGCTACTGCAGCAAATGTTACTCCTACTGTTACGAGAAATGTTACTCATCATGTTACCACAATCATAACCACCAATAGTGTCGTCTACTACTTCTGCTCTATCTTTGAATCAATGATACATTCCTAAGAACAAAGGATCCCAAATCTCTTCATATGGATTATTGGCGATTTGAACTCTAAACTCACAAGAAGAAACTTGTTGTGGAAATGCTTCTAACTAATACTCGGCCAAGATTCAATCTAGTCTCGAGGTCGAGTGGATGAAAACGGTGCAAAGGAAACTGATTCAGTGGGCGAACTCGGCTTTGAAAAAAGCAAACTCGATCAAATAGAACAAAGATGAACGGTCGAGTTGGGTTTCTGGGCAGCAGATTGATGTGAGCTATTAAGAGATGTGAAAGTCCCTTAGTTTTCATGCTTGATAGCACTTTGGATATTACGCACCAAAGAGTAATAAGTTGAGAATGCTAACCACCTCACGGATCAAACAATCAAAAAAAATTTTGAAAAGAAAGTTTGATGATATGAAAGGTACAAGGGTTTTCAGTATTTAAAAGATAGAGAAACCACGAAATGGGTTGGAGAAACGAATGAGCAAAACATACAAAGATCCAAAATCGTATATCCATTTCAAACATACAAAGACCCAAAATCGTATATCCAAATATGCAAAGAGCCAAACATACAAAGACCCACTTGATAGCTCTAAAACTTTTTGCACACCTTCTCGTCCAAACTCACTTGTCATTCCTTGCTCAGGTATATGCTAGTGGTCCATTATCATATCACTCAACAATACCAACCTGATCTATATAAGTGGGTGCTCTTTTATTAGTTGAATTAACAATTACATATCTTTAGTAAACCTTAGATTGAACATTAGTCTTTTGGAAATGTGTAATAAGATCTTTTGGAATATCTAATATAACCTTAAGGTATTATATGATATTGGATTCAATTTATACGCTTCAAGTCTTTAGTATTTAATTTTATTTTTTTCAAAATACACTTAACCACATAAGAATATGATAACACTTTCATGACTAAGAAAATTAGTCACAAAATATTATGTACCATAATTTAGTGAAAAAAACACATGGCCAAATAGATATGGTTAAGCTATTACTAAAACCGTGACAAATATAGCAAAGATATCGTTACGAGCATTTTGTGACACGAAATATCCTCAAATAAATTGTAATTATGTTGGCCATGGACACACTACTTTGTGGCTAAATTAGCCATGAAATTTTTATGTTATATTCATCATTAATATAGCCATTTTGTTATTATGTGGTGTGGTGCGCAATGGTTAAAACAGGGAAAAATGTCTAGAAGATGAAGACGTGGATAAGGATGGGTAGATTTACTCAATCTATCAAACAAGCTAGATCGATAGGAACCCTGCTCAACACGCATGTCATGAGGATCATAGAGGTGAAACTCTACTACACAACAATCTGTGAAAATTATTGGACCATGCATCTAGTACATAACTCAAATATCATGTGGGTAGGGTTTTATGTGAGAGAATTCTCTCGTTTTCTATTCATTTAACAACGACCAATAAACAAAGACTACATGTATTATAGTATTTACAAAAGCCTTCCAAAGAAAACCATAAACATAATGGATCATAGACCTATTAGTCTAATCTCTAATTATTAATAGAAACAAATGGGTCATACTAGTGGACTAATGAAACAAGAATTTTAACTTGAAAAAATGGACCATACTAATGGGTTTTATTGTTAATAAAACAAATACATGAAGTCCACCAACGCCTAAACGCCTAATGTAAACATGCTTCATACCTTTCTTGATAAATCGTCACTACAAAAAATGTTTACATTGATAGCATAGCACGATTTACTACACTGCTATCATAGTTCAAAATTTTATTTTCAATTACTATATGATAGCATTTAATAAATGCTAAGAAATATTTTTATTAAGCCAGAAACAAAAATCACTTATTCCACTAAGCATTTCGTGAAAATTTTACTTTTTTTTCTTTTTCTCAAAAAATATAAGATATAAACATTTTTCCCTTCTCTCTCGTTTCCTCTTTTTTATTCTAAAGCTTTAATTTCTCTCATATCTTCTTCTTCAATTCCAAACAAATCTCTAACATTAATTTTGTGTTTGGTGTCATATATAGACAAAAGACGGAGCTTACAAATCCCTAGATCAATATTTCTTCCATTTCAGATTCAAAAACCTTAATAAATTTTTTCACTCTAAGCAAAGCAAACACAAAAAAACATCATTCTCTTTTCTCTCCTCTCTCATAGCCACTCAGATGTTTTCCTCTTATCTCACGAGGTTTTTAACATCAAGCTTCTTCCTCTTTTCTCGCCTTAATTTTTTATTTTTTGGGAATATATATGTACGATTTGTTGAATTTGAATGGTCCTCCTCGAAATATCACGTGTATACGTGGGAATATTGGACTCGCGAGTTACTGAAGGAGAATAACAGAAGAAGCAAGTGTTTGAAATTGTATTCCCTTCTTTCTCAATCATAACAAACTTTCCAATGTTTACCTTATATACCGAAACAATTAAACCAATTCTAAACCAAGATATATTTACAATGTCTATAAACCAAAGTAATCCGATTGTAATATCTTGATATTCTCCCTCAAGATGGAGGTGCAAAGATAGTATGTACATCCATCTTGCTTCTGAGTGAATGAAAAGCTGTCGGATAGAGAGCTTTAGTGAGAACATCAGCCAACTGAAGATCAGTTTGTATGTACATGGTTTTGAGAAGTCCTTCTTTTATCTTCTGTCTCACTTTATGACAAGCCATTTTGAAGTGTTTGGTTTGCTCATGGAATACAGGAGTGTTGGCAATGTGTAAAACGGCAGTGTTATCACAATACAAGTATGTAGGTAAAGTGATAGGAATGTGCAGCTCCTGAACAATTCCTGTTATCCATATGAGTTCTTTTATAGCCATAGACATGGCCCTGTATTCAGCCTGTGCTGTACTCAAAGAGATTGTGCCTTGCTTTTTGGATTTCCATGTAACAAGTAATTCACCGAGAAATATGGCATATCTTGTGACAGATTGGCGAGTGTCAGGGCAAGCACCCCAATCAGAATCAGTATAGCCACGAATGTCAAAGTTAGCATTAGTAGAATAAAAGAGGCCCTGTCCAATTGTACCCTTCAGATAGCATAACACCTTATGAATGGCTTTGAGATGAACATCACGAGGTGAAACAGAGTATTGTGCAGGTTTAGACACAGCAA
This sequence comes from Lepidium aucheri, assembly GCA_900406435.1. Classification (NCBI taxonomy): domain Eukaryota; kingdom Viridiplantae; phylum Streptophyta; class Magnoliopsida; order Brassicales; family Brassicaceae; genus Lepidium; species Lepidium aucheri. Next base: position 1,707 of record OVBA01004309.1, on the reverse strand, counting down.
ACACAATATTAGGACGAGTAATTGCCAAATGTTGTAGTTTTCCAATGAGCTTACGGTAAGGTTTAGCAGTTGAAAGTAATTCACCATCACTTTGAGACATCTTCTGGTTAGGTTCCATTGGTATTGTAGAGGGTTTGCAGTTAGTGAAGCCTGTAGATTCAAGAAAATCCAAGACATATTTTTGTTGACAGATTGAGATTCCAGCAGCGGATTGAGCAATCTCAAGGCTAAGAAAGAATTTCAGAGGACCAAGATCTCGAAGCTTAAACACTGAACTGAGATGTGATTTTAAGTCAGCAGTAGCAAAGTCAATAGTGCTAGCTATCAGTATGTCGTCTACATACACAAGAACCACAAGAAAATCACCATTAGATTCTTTGACAAAGAGAGTATGATCACCATGACATTTAGAAAAACCAATCTGAAGAAGAGATGTGGAAAACTTGAGGAACCATTGTCTAGAAGCATTTTTAAGACCATAAATGGACCTGTATAGGCGACAAATTGCATTAGGTGGAATCGATTCTCCCTGAATATCAGCATAAGCGGGAAGAAGCTTCATATAAATTTCTTCTTCTAACTCACCATTGAGGAAAACATTGGAAATATCTAATTGAGTCAAGGACCACTTCATCTTCGGTGCCAGAGAAAGAATAAGCTTCACAGTAGCCATTTCGGCAACTGATGAAAAGGTGTCAATATAATCAATACCTTCTTGTTGGGTATAGCCTTTGGCAGCGAGTCTGGCCTTAAACCTCTCTATGGTGTCATCTGCATTGTATTTGATTGTAAAAATCCATTTACAACCAACAGTTTTCTTCCCTTCAGGTAGTTCACAAATAGTCCATGTACCTATTCTTTGAAAAGCACCAATTTCCATACCCATAGCATCACACCATACCTTTAATTTCATAGCTTCTAAATAGTGTTTAGGAATTTTCATGTCGGTGACGATATAAATGAAAGCACAAAAAGGCTCAGTAAGAGATATAGTTTGTGAGTGGATAAGGAGTGGTTAGATTAATATCAGTACTAGTATTAATATAACAATGAAAGTCTTTCAAATGGGTGGGAGGTTTTCTGTGACGAGTGACAGGTAACTCAGAAGGAGTCATTTGTTTCAGAGATGACTCAGGTTGATGAGGGTGAGCATCAGAGGATGGTTGCAGAGGCAAGACATTAGCATCCTTAGAATGTGGTGAATGAATATGAGGAAAGAAATTCTTTGAATCTTCTGTGATATTAGAAGAGACAAAAGGAAAAATATCCTCATGAAATTGAACATGTCTCGAAATTTTAAAAAAAATTGAAGCGTCTTCTTCTTCTTCGGTTTCTTTTTTTTTCTTATTCTTCATCTTCGGTTTCTCTTTCGTTCTTCTTCTTCTTCTTCTTCTTCTTCTCCGTCGTCTTCTTCTTCTCTTTGTCTTCTTCTTCTTCGTCTTCGTCTTCTCTTTCGTCTCTTATTATTCGTCTTCGTCTTCGTCTTCGTCTTCGNTCTTCGTCTTCGTCTTCGTCTTCGTCTTCGTCTCCGTCTCTTCTTCTTCGTCTTTGTCTTCTGTTCTGCATTGCTCTCTGTCGTTATTTACTCGAGGTACATTCTTAAAATTTGTTGTTTTTGTTCACAAATTTTATGTATTTGTTCACGAATTTGAGTTTGCGTGCTTTAAGGCTTAGTGTACTAGACTGTTGATGGGTAGAGTAAAGTGT
>OVBA01004308.1:0-14212 GCA_900406435.1 Lepidium aucheri | reverse complement strand
TTTGATCCAGTCTGTATGGTTTCTCTCTGAGATTGAGTTGTGTTGAGTTGTAGTTTTCCTGCTAGCAAAAGAGCCAGATTTGGCAGTGTAGACACATGTTCTGTCCTTTAGCCATATTCTTCTATCTCCGTTCATGTACTTGCTCGGTTGAATGTTTTGTATAAGGTCTGTATAGGTTGGTAGAATCTGTGAAATTTTCCTCACATCTCAATGTGTTGTGTTTGTCTAAAACAGGTCTGCGACTTTAAGGTTCATTGTAGCTTCAGTGGGAGGGACATAAGGGGCTGATATTTGTTCCATCGGAATCCATTTTTCTTGCCACAAGTTGATTCCTCGGCCATTACCAACTGTCCAGCCAAGATGTTGTTTCATCAGGTCTCTTCCTTTGATGATTCCCCTCCAACCATGGGATGCATTTCTTGGAGCTGTGCTGTTTAGAAAATCAGTATCCGTGTAATACTTTCCTTTCAGAATTCTGGTGAGTAAAGAGTTTGGGTTCTTGAGGAGGCGCCAACTTAACTTTCCAAGCATTGCGTGATTGAAACTCTGCATATCTCGTACTCCTAGACCTCCTTCTTTCCTTGGGAGAGTAAGTTTTTCCCATGAAATCCATGCCATTTTCTTTGTGTTCTTGTTATCCCACCAGAATCTAGTGAGCAGAGACTTGATCCGTTTGCATAATGATATAGGCAAAGCAAAACAGAACATTGCATACGATGGGATTGCTCCTAAGATGCTCTTGAGCAAGACGAGCTTCCCAGCTGGAGAGATGAAACGCGAGGCCCAACTTGAAGTTCTCTGTTTAATTTTATCAAGGATAGAGGCAAACAAATCTCTCTTCCTTCTTCCAAATTGTTCCGGTAATCCTAAGTACTTACCGATTCCTCCTTCTTGATCAATACCCAGCTGTCTTTTAATTCCATCTCTTCGGTTATGTGGAGTTCTTCGTGAGAAAGTTATAGATGATTTGCTTCTATTGATTTGCTGCTTGGATACCCTCGCGTATTTTCCAAGGATATTGTTGAGTGTGCTAACGCTCTTATTGTTGGCATGTAGGAAGAACATTGTGTCATCCGCGAAAAGCAGATGGTTAATCTGAGGACTTTGTCTTGCAATTTTTATCCCCAGTAAGTTCCCAGTCTCTTGTTCCTTCTTACATAACCCGAACAGAACTTCTCCACATAGAATAAAAATATATGGTGACAGGGGATCGCTTGCCTTAGACCACGTTGTGGAGTTATTTTCCCTTGAGGTGCTCCATTTATTAGGATCGAATAGGAGACTGATGTGATATATTCCATTGTCCATCTTATCCATTTTTCATTGAAACCAAACCGCCTCAGGACCTCCTCAATAAATGTCCACTCTAGCCTATCGTAAGCTTTGCTCATGTCGGTTTTCACCGCCATAGAGCAATGCTTTGATGCAGTCGACACCTTTAGGCTATGTAGAAGTTCATGTGTTATGAGCACGTTGTCACTTATTGCACGGTTAGAGACAAAGGCAGACTGATTATCAGCAACTAGTTTAGGTAATAAGGGCTTCAGCCTTCGGGTAAGGAGTTTGGAAATCACCTTATAGTAGATATTACATAGTGCAATTGGTCTGTATTTCGACACTTTTCTTGGGCCTTTAACTTTAGGAATGAGTCTGATGTAGGTGATGTTAATATTTCTAGGCAGAATTCCCGAATGGAAAAAGCTCTTGATTTCTTGTATCATTGCAGGTCCTACCACTCCCCAATTTTCCTGGAAGAAGCAGGCTGAGAAACCATCGGGCCCCGAAGCTTTATCTTTATGGATCGAGAAGAGAGCGTTCTTAATCTTCAAATCTGTGGGGTCCGTCGTGAGCTTTTCATTGTCAGATACATTGAGTTTCACTTCTAAAGCTTCAGTTACGATAGCAGTACATAGTTGAGCTCAGCTCATAAAAATGTCTGAAAAATACTGTGAGATAGCTTCCACAATCTGTTTTTCCTTGTATACAGCCTCTCCATTCTGGTTTTTAATAACTGAGATGTTTTTTTGTGCAAACCTTCCTTTTATGACAGCTTGAAAGAAGCTTGTATTCTTATCTCCTAAAGCAAGCCATGTGAGACGGGTTCGTTGTCTCCAAAATGCTTCTTCCTCAGCATATAATTATGTGGGATTACATATCTATCTGTAATCAAACTCTAATGGAAGAAAAGCCTACAGGATTAGGCATTAATCATTTGACTAAACTAACTTCATTACGTAGCAACAATTTATACAATGATAAAGATAATACATTACGTAGCAACTAATTGATTTGCACTAATCCAAATCTTGGAATGTTGCAACAATGTTGGAATAGTGCGTAGTGAAAATTAAAACATAATATATTACTGTATAATTATAAAATCTAGTTTAGAATGTAACTGAGTTACAGACAATATTCTTGATAACATATAAGAACACATAGGGATATTTTTCTTACAAATGTTTTCGACTTAGATTAATTCACGAAAACAATAGAACAAGCTTTAATTGTCTCATATTCATTTTTTTTTTTTTGCCTATCACACTACATAGAAAAAAAAAACACCAAATCATGATTTCCTTTTGTTCCTCTCCGAAACAACCTTATCGTCCTTTAGGGTTTACAATTTGAGAAAATATTCCACTGTTTTCTTCAGATGACAAGTCACTTATATCGTGTTCTCCAATGCTGACGTTAACCGCCATATCTCCTTCTCCTCCACCTCCATGACTCGGTGCTTGTCGAGATCCATCAGCAGTTTCTTGTAACTGAAGTGCAAATTCTAGATTCCATAAAACATCTCCCATTGTTGGCCGTTCTAATCCACTATCAGAGAGACATTTCTCTGCTGTATCTGCAAATTTCTTCAGACATTCATGATTGATCTTCCCTTTAAGATTAGGATCGATTATGTCTTCTAAAGTCCCTTTGCGTTTACAATTCAACGCCCAATCTCCAAGACTTACTTGTTCTTTAGGTAAACTAGGGTTTAACGCTGGTCTTGCACATAAGATCTCGAACAGAACAACTCCAAAAGAGTAAACATCAGATTTTTCAGTTAGTTGTTGTCTTCTGAAGTATTCTGGATCTAAGTACCCGAAACTTCCTTTAACAACCGTTGTTACATGACCTCCGTTCATGTTTGGTCCGGTTTTGGACAGACCAAAGTCAGAAACTTTAGCAACCCAATTCTCGTCAAGTAAGATGTTAGTTGTCTTCACATCACGATGTATGATTGTGTACTTTGCTCCTGTGTGAAGATAATGCAATCCTCTTGCAGCTCCAATGGCGATATCTAGTCGTCGTTTCCAAGTTAACTGAGGTTTTTTCGTGTTGTAAAGATGTTCTCTGAGTGTTCCAAGAGCCATGTAATCATATATCAAACACATTTCTCCACCATCGTCACAATATCCAATCAAGGAAACTAAGTGTTTGTGTCTTAGTCTCGAGAGAAGTTCAATCTCTGTTTCGAATTCGTTGAGCCCTTGTTCTGAATTTGGGTTTGATTTCTTGATTGCCACTTTTGTGCCTCCATCTATAACTCCTTTGTAGACTTTACCAAAACCTCCAACTCCAATAACCTTTGACTCATCGAAGTTTTGAGTTCCTTGTTTGATTTCAGACAATGTGAATCTTCTGCATAAACCTGCTGCAAGATTCGATAAGTGGCTTCCGTTGTTGCTCTTACCAGATATAGTAGATTTAGATGCAGAAGTGTGTGAATTTCCATACAAAGGAAGCCAACTCGACGTGTGGGATTCTGTGCCTGTGAATTTTCGTTTTCTGTGATATACTGTGAATATGAACGCGCAGAGTAAAACTGCTGCAACTCCTCCAGCAGAACCAATGAGCACAATTTTGATTCTTTTGTCACCCTGAAATTCCCTTTTAACCTCTTCAGCTTGCATTGGTGATGGCTGTGGGTTTGGACCAGCAAGGTTTTTCATTGTTTCCATCTTGAAAATCTCAAGTCCGTTAAGCTGTGAGTCGAGATATTCTGGTTTGGCTAGTGTTGATGGTGTCATCTGAAGCCAAATTTCTTCGCCTCCTTCTCCTTCATTTTTGGCATCAACATATATCGCGTAATCTTTATACGTTGGTATACCTTTTCCTCCTGTCCATGCGAGTATATCTGCGGCATTCATATCACCTTGTGCAGTTCTATTGTTGATGTAGATGTTGAAAGCTTTTTGGTTGACTTTAGAAAGCTGGAATTCACAAAAATGGAGTCTCATAATGTAGGTGAAATTAGTGTCAACTTGAAACAACCATGTGAGATTCGATTTGATGTTGATATCTCCATTTGGTCCCTGGGATCGAGCGGTTTTATAGACATCAGCAGGAGCACTAGAATCCGACAGATTTTTGTAATCAATCCTGAAATTGTTGCTTGCTTGATGGGTAACACCAAGACCTGCACTAAAAATGTAAGGTGCATCATTGTACCAAGTTCTGGTTAATCCTCCAGAGTCTTTGCTTCCGGGAATATCCTGACCACCTACATTGAGCCTAAACATCGTCTGAAGATTTGCAGTCTTAGCATCTGTTGTTTGATCTGAGAACCCAACAAGAGTAGCTGAATCAAACAGGTCTGGCATCTGAACAACCTCAATACCATTGATGAAAGCAAACGCCTTTGGGTGTTTATCCGAAGGAGTAAATATGATGCTCAAAACATCTTTTTCGATAGGAGCAAGAGAATATTCTTTAATGAGGTAAGCCTGCGTTAAGGCTTGACATGTGATAGCTGCGCTAAAGTTGCTGAGAAGAGTAACATCATTAGCTGCTACAGAGAAATAAGAGTCGGTAATGCTGAGTCCTGTGTACGTTGATGGGTAGAAATGTAACCGAAGCATATGTCTTTTGTCTCCTTTAACCGGAGTCTCATAAGTTGCAGGAGCTGAAAAGATTCTTGCAGTCATGTAAGGAACCGTTGAGAGAAGTGAAGGATCTTGATAAGTAGCTGTTGCTTGAACCGTGTTTCCGGTTTTTAAGAATTTGGTGTCAGGTTCCCATTTCTTCTTGTCTGGATCAGAAGCTGCTTCTGTTGCCCCACAGCTCAATGCGAAATCTTGGCCATTAGATTGAGATGGAGAAACCAGAAGAACATAGAAGAAACAGAGAAAGGAAAACAGGTTCCGGGTTTTCTCGTTCATGGCTAAAAACATACAAAACGTAAATGAGAACGTCTTCTTAAAGAAATGAAAAAAGCTTACTTGTTCTTCTCTAAAGGAATTACCTCAAGGTACTAGCAGAGAAAGCCGGAGGCTTGTTTCTTCTCCTCTTTGCAACCTAACGATGATTGATCAAAGCCATGGAAACGGAAGCAAAAGCCCCATCCCAGCAAGACAAAAGACTCCTCTTCTTTTGGGGTTGTGTTGGAAAGAGAAACAGAAAGCTTCTTGAATCTATGGAGGAGAGGATTAACCGAAGAAACCTATATTTAGCATTGTTGAGTTTTTAATTCACATTATACTCTGTTATTTTAAACGTATAGTAGAAATCTGAAAGTTGACTTAACTCTATTAATAGGAAAATTAACGAGATTAGTCTTCTAGAGTATGATAATTATGAAACTGGATTTGTTTTAGGAGTCAGGAATCTAAACAAAGAAAGGTAGCTAAATATATGGGATGAGTCTTAATTTGTATCAAATTTAAACAATGGAGGAAAATAGCTTGACCATACATTGCATAAATCAATGGTTAAAAACTACTTTTTACAATCCTACATTAAAGCTTCTTGAGTCTCTCTCTCTTGTTTGGGTGTTTTATGTGGTCGGGTCGGCAAAATTTTCAGGTAGAGAAAAAGAAAACTTAAGATTTTCTAATCAATCCGACCCGTAGAAACTTCTTTGTTGGCCGCGTCAATTGGTGTCGCACGCGGCCATCAGATGAAGAACACACATTTAGACCCTTAAAGCAAAGCCAAAGCTTTAAAATAAATAAAACAGCTCAAGACAAAGCTCTTATTTGCACCAAAAGGTATCTTTCCCAAAGTTCAAAACCTCTGCCTTGCATTACAAGTTATCTCTTCAAAGTAGTTAAAAATGGTGAGGAGAAGAGAAGGCCTTACCTTACCAATCTCATCATCAACGCCATCGCTTCCTGCGCCACTACCTTGTGGAACAATGACGGCGCCACAAAAAGGAAAACAAAAGTTATCGAAACAATTATCTATGCGTGAGACACCGCGAGATGTTGCTTGGGAAAGAAGGCGACGTCAAATGTTAAAGATTCAGGAGAAGAAGCATAAAGGAGTACCTGTAAATGATAATGATCCACCAGATCTAACCGATGAAGACTTAAGGGAACTTAAAGGGTCTATTGAGTTAGGATTTGGTTTCAAAGAAGAAGCTGGACAAAAGTTGTGCAACACATTACCAGCTTTAGATCTTTACTTTGCTGTGAATAGGCAGCTTTCACCTCTTCCTTCACCTAGGAGCAATCGTAGTAGTCCTGGAGCAGACAGTTCCGTGTGTTCTACTTCTGTGTCCTCAAGCAGCATACCTTGTAGCCCTAGAACCGATTCAGATTCATTGAAGATCCTTTGCCCAGGTAAAATAAAGCTTTCTTTTTGTCTTTCTTTCATATGATCCATATATAATTTGCATATACCAATCAATGTTGAGTTGTGCAGGAGACAATCCCCAACAGGTGAAGCAAAGATTAAGGCATTGGGCACAAGCTGTTGCATGTTCTGTGATGCAATCTCACTGATGAGTGTGTAGATGTTGTGACACTAAGTTTCAACTTGAAACAACTCAATTTAAAAACTTTTTTGTGGGTGAGATAAGACAGAGAAAGAATCCTATGTACTAAGTAGGATCTCTCTGAAAGAGGGAAGGGCAAAAAGGATAGAAATGTTTTGGGAGAAGAAAAGAAAAATAGAGAGAGTAAGAGATTAAAGCTCTCTCTACATACTTGTGCAAAGGGAACAAGAAGAAAAGATGAAAGGCCATTTCATATTCATGTACTAATAAACATATAATATATGGTCATGAATTCGATGGTTTATTTTGAGGTTTGTTTTCCAATATTAATTTTCCATGTCAAGAGCCTTCCCTGAATGATGCCATGCACCGCTTAATGATTATGTTCACAATTGTTTTTGACTTGATTATACAAATTTCTATTTTAGTAACAATGTAAATAAAAGAGTCAAAATCACTATCAGATTGGGTTAAAAGAAAAAGAAAAAAAAAACCCAAAAATTCCTACTCAATTCACAAAAAACTACGAGCTCAATTAACATCACATCAACACAAAAGCTATATTGCGCTTAAGGAGTTCAGGCCCAACTAAGGACAAAATCAGGGCCTACGTGAAACCACTTACTTTGTGTATTGTCCTCAAATTTTCGATCAATATCCTTCAATTGAACAAAACTAGAATGGAAAAAATGTCTATTTAACCTTGTATTTACCAAATATGGTTGATTAAACCTTGAATTTTGGATATAGTTGATTAAACCTTCAATTTTTTGTTGACTTCTTAAAAAACCCTCAACTTTGCATTGACTAAGCCAATTTAACCTTTCGCGAAATTGAAATCAAAATTGACCATGAAACCGAAAGTCAAATTAGAAATTGGAAGTTTGATTCACCTCTTATCTTTGTTATGAAGAATCAATAAGTTTGGTTTGCTTTTTTCTTTTAAAAATGAGCTCAATTTCGTTAATTAAAGTCTGGAAGATAACATTTTAAATCGACGAATTTGAGCTCGTTCTTGAAAGAAAAGAAGAATCAAGCTTGTGGATTCTTTATAACGAATATAATAAGTAAATCAAACTTCCAATTTCCAATTTGGCTTTCGATTTCAGGGTCAATTTTGATTTCATTTTCGCGAAAGTTTAAATTGGCTTAGTCAACAAAAAAATTTAGGGTGTTTTTAGAAGTCAACAAAAAATTGAAGGTTTAATTAACTATTTCTAAAGTTCAAGGTTTAATCAACCATTTTTGGTAAATATAAGGTTAAATTGACATTTTTCCTAAACTAAAATGTACTAGCTTACATTCGGTTATTCGGTTTGGGTCTTTTTAATTATTTTATTTATGTTGAAAATATGATACGAACAAGTATCGGTTTATGTCGGTTTGGTTTTCTTCAGTTTCGATTTCAAGTGATTATTTAAATAGAACCAAAATAACTTCGTTCTGAAAAATAATCAAAGAATCCAAATTATTAGTAATATACTAGCAACCAAATAATCAAATCACCGAACAATAGTTAGTCTAATTAACTAATTATTACAAAATATTTTTGGTTTCTATCAGTTACTTTCGATTCTTGGTTAAAAATTGAACCGAATTAAAAACTGAAAATACCAAAATATTGAAACTAAACAGTTTTTTACTAAGAAAATAATTCGAACTAAATAAATGTTTTCGGTTCAATTTTCTGAATGATGGTGTTTGTGGCTAGAGCTAGACAAACACACTTCAAGAAACACGTTTGGAAGCTATTTAGAAACGCCAAATGCGCCTAAACTTGGTAGCATTGCAAATTTGCAATCAGTAAGTTTGAGTTAAAGGAAAACACAAAAAGCTTAGTTTTCCTTAATTTTTCTACTGCATCATTTAGTAAATTACTCATTATGTTGTATGAACGGAAGGATCACCGTAGGGGTAATTTGGTAATATTACCATATAAACACATCGTAGAGTTAAATCCTCACTATCTTTTTTTTTTTTGTTTTTCCTTCACTCCCAACCCTAAGAAAACCTTCACGCCGGGAAATTAAAAACCCTCACCGTCGTTTTGCTGTTTCTTCAGCTCAACGCCGTCGATTGGTCCTCTTCTTCACACTCCTAGGTATAGCTTCTCAGTATATTAATTAAGCTTTTCGCAATTTCCTTTGGTCTCATTGAACTAGCTCTCAGTTCGCTGCTTCGCTTTCACTATTGTAGATCTAAGGATATGGCGATTTCCAAAGATCTTTATCCTTCTCAGGAAGATCTCTTATATGAGGAAGAGCTTTTGCGTAATCCATTTAGCTTGAAGCTGTGGTGGAGGTATTTGATTGCTAAAGCTGAATCTCCTTTCAAGAAGCGATTTGTTATATACGAGAGAGCTCTAAAAGCTCTTCCTGGTAGCTATAAATTGTGGTACGCTTATCTTCGAGAACGGCTTGATATTGTTAGGAATTTGCCTGTTACTCATCCTCAGTATGATTCTCTCAACAATACTTTCGAACGAGCTTTAGTTACTATGCATAAGATGCCTAGGATTTGGGTTATGTATCTTCAGACCCTTACGGTGCAGAGATTGATTACTCGGACTCGGAGAAATTTCGATCGTGCGCTTTGTGCTTTGCCTGTTACGCAACATGATAGGATTTGGGAACCGTATCTTGTGTTTGTTAGTCAGGATGGGATTCCTATTGAGACATCACTTAGGGTTTATAGGAGATATCTTATGTATGATCCTACTCATATTGAGGAGTTTATTGAGTTTCTTGTGAAGTCGGAACGTTGGCAAGAATGTGCAGAACGGTTGGCTTCTGTGTTAAATGATGATAAGTTTTATTCTATTAAAGGGAAGACAAAGCACAAACTGTGGATGGAGTTGTGCGAGCTTCTTGTGCACCATGCAAATGATATCTCGGGGCTTAATGTCGATGCTATCATCAGGGGAGGGATTAGGAAGTTCACGGACGAAGTGGGAATGCTGTGGACTTCTCTTGCAGACTATTACATTAGGAAGGATTTGTGGGAGAAAGCTAGGGATATCTATGAGGAGGGCATGATGAAGGTGGTTACTGTGAGAGACTTCAGTGTTATATTTGATGTTTATTCAAGATTTGAGGAAAGTACTCTTGCGAAAAGGATGGAAACGATGAGTTCAAGTGATGAGGAAGATGAGAAAGAAGAGAATGGCGTAGAAGATGATGAAGAGGATGTCCGCCTCAATTTTAGTCTGTCTGTGAAAGAGCTGGAGAGGAAAATACTGAATGGATTTTGGTTGAACGATGATAATGATGTTGATCTTAGGTTAGCTCGCTTGGAAGAACTGATTAATAGAAGACCTGCATTAGCAAACAGTGTTCTCCTTAGGCAAAATCCACACAATGTTGAACAGTGGCATCGTAGAGTCAAAATATTTGAGGGAAATGCAGCAAAGCAGATTCTCACATACACAGAAGCAGTGAGGACTATTGATCCTATGAAAGCAGTTGGGAAGCCTCACACGTTGTGGGTTGCTTTTGCCAAGTTATATGAAAACCACAACGACCTGGTCAATACAAGAGTGATTTTTGACAAGGCAGTCCAGGTAAACTACAAAAACGTGGACCATCTCGCTAGTGTATGGTGTGAGTGGGCTGAGATGGAGTTGCGACACAAGAATTTTAAAGGAGCATTAGAGCTGATGAGGCGCGCTACAGCTGTACCAACAGTAGAAGTCAGACGGAGAATCGCTGCTGATGGCAATGAACCAGTCCAGATGAAGCTACACAAATCCTTGAGGCTTTGGTCCTTTTATGTTGATTTGGAGGAAAGTCTGGGGACTTTAGAATCGACAAGAGCAGTCTATGAGAAAATTTTGGATTTGAGAATAGCTACGCCTCAGATTATATTGAATTATGCTTTTCTTCTTGAGGAAAATAAGTACTTTGAAGATGCGTTCAAGGTGTATGAAAGAGGTGTCAAGATATTCAAGTATCCTCATGTGAAAGACATATGGGTAACCTATCTTACGAAGTTTGTCAAGAGATATGGGAAGACAAAGCTGGAGCGGGCTAGAGAGTTGTTTGAGCATGCTGTTTCAATGGTAAGCCCATCTATCTTTTTAGCCGTGCTTAAAAAAATAGTGTTTTTGTGTTGCCTGACCACAGATCTGATGAAATAAGCACCAAAGTTGATTGTTTTTATATTTCGAGTTGCTCAGAGAACTTGTCTATTGACACGGTGATATTGCTCATGATCTAACTTGTCTTTTATCTATCTTTCAGGCTCCATCTGATGCTGTCAGGACTTTATACCTTCAGTATGCTAAGCTAGAAGAGGATTACGGTCTGGCCAAGCGAGCCATGAAGGTTTATGAGGAAGCTACCAAAAAAGTTCCAGAAGCTCAGAAGCTAGAGATGTATGAGATATACATTTCTCGTGCTGCAGAGATATTTGGTGTTCCCAGAACAAGAGAAATATATGAGCAAGCAATAGAATCTGGGCTTCCACACAAGGATGTGAAGATCATGTGCATAAAGTTTTCAGAGCTGGAAAGAAGCTTGGGAGAAATTGATCGTTCTCGTGCACTCTACAAGTATGCCTCTCAGTTTGCAGACCCCAGGTCTGACCCTGAATTTTGGAACAAATGGCATGAGTTCGAGGTTCAGCATGGAAACGAAGACACATACAGAGAAATGCTTCGTATCAAGAGAAGTGTTTCCGCAAGTTACAGTCAGGTTAGCCCTTCGATCCCTATGTAAAGCATCGTACTTTGAGAGTGTTATTATAGCAATTTTCCATTGTTTTTGAGCAACTTTTTCGTGCATTCTGAGAATCCATCTGCTCTAATTATTGACTTGGAGTTGGAAGCTGACAATATTTGATTTTTTGTTTTATTTTATTTCAGACTCATTTCATTCTACCGGAGAACATGATGCAAAAGGACAAGCTTGTAGATGTGGAAGAAGCCAAAGACGAGCTGAAGAAAGCTGGTTTACCCGATGACGAAATGGCAGCTCTAGAGAGACAGCTCTTAACTACGACTTCCACCACAGATGCAGCCAAGGATGTCGGAAGAAGACTTGGTTTTGTGAGTGCAGGAGTCATTTCACAGTCTGGTGAGAATGAGGGGAAACCAGTGACAGGAAACGGAGAAGACATCGAGCTTCCCGATGAAAGCGATGATGAATCTGATGGAGGAGACAACAATGTCGAGATTTCCCAGAAAGAAGTTCCAGCTGCTGTATTTGGAGGACTCGCTAGAAAGCGAGACGAAGAGGGCGGAGAAGCTGGAGAGGCTACTGAAAACGGTGCAACTAAGAAACTAGGTGCACTTGAGAGGATCAAGAGACAGAAGCTTAATCAATAGAAAACTGGTCTAGATCCAATTAGTCAGTGATCCTGGAACTCAACTGAATTGTATTATCCAGAACTAAACTTAGAAAAGGAATTTGTATTTTGTTTTGTCCAAATTCTATCATTTTTGTTTACAACAGAGTTTCTATATTTCCTTTGTCTTCACCATAAACTGTGCAAATCCTTTGCTTTTCACTCAACAGAGCTTTGGGATTCAAACACAATTTGATTACACACTTTTCATAGGAAGGCTAATTTGTTTCTTCCAAAAAGAGCAATTGAGCTAAACTCATATTTTGTTGTAGCTACAAGAAAAAAGTAAACTCTAAAAGTCTCATCATCTTCATACATTTTCCTTTGAAGAAACCTCAGTTTTTTCTTCTTCTTTGTTGCTCATTGATACTGAAGACGACTCAGCAACAGAATCTTCAGGTTCTGTCTTAAGCTCAGACTCAAACTCTTTTGCAGCCTGCATCATACCAAAACCCACAAAGCTTCATCATCAATGCAAGGAACACACATAACATACATTAAGAAGCTATGTCTCTTAAACAACAAACATGAGCCTGCATCATACCAAAACCCACAAGGCTTCATTTTCAATGCGAGTAACACAAATAACATCAAGAAGCTATATATCTTAGACAGCAAACATGAACCACAAGAATCACCTTAACAAACAACAGATCTCTGGAAATTGTTTACACTGCTATAGTAACCTAAAGATCAACATATGTTTTGATCTATATTATGCATCGAAGTTATCATTAATCATACAATTTACAAGCAAGTTAAGTGTTTTTGTTCTGTATCTTTACTCTATACAGCAAAGCTATATACACTCAGTTTCAAAACTTTCGAGTCTTTTGATCAGTTCTTCACAAATCCAGACACAACTCATACAATAACTAAGCAGTTGAACCTAGAAAAATTCCCAAAAACACATTCCTCCTTTACATCAATTCCAACTACAATCAACTCTAGAAACAACCAGAATTACATAAAACCCAGTCCATTTATCTGATTCAAGTGAAGAATTCATGAATTGATAACAACCAAAATTGAAATTATCAAAAAAAAACAAGAAATTCAATCATCAGCAAACCTGTTGAAAGCTTTTGACGGTTTTGCCAATACTCTTGCCAATCTCAGGAAGTTTCTTAGGTCCGAAAAGCAAAGCAGCGACGCCAGCAATCACAGCAAGCTCAGGCACACCGAGACCAAACAGGGCATTACAAGTAAGTGGTTTTCTTGTTGGCTCCGGTCGGATTTTCCGTCGAATCGCCACCAAAGAGGGAGTGTTTTGTCGGGTCGTCAGTATAAAGCAATTGGAAAAGAAGGAAGAGCGACATGATGATAGAGGCAGAGTTACTGGCAAAGGAGAAGATAGAGTCGCAATAGATGTCGCCATTACTGCCACTTCTGGTTCTAAAGCTATCTCTCTGTGCGTTTTTTTATCCTTTTATCCAATAAAAAATATAATAATATTTTGGCTACTATGCACGAATCTTATTAAATATTTTATTAATTAATAAAATTATAAATTTATTAAACCAAAAATTTAATTTCGATCTTCAAACTCATCATTGATCTTCAATTCGTCACTTAATTTCATCAACATTTTTATTATATAGAGTCATTTAATTGAACTGATCCAGTTCAATAGATTTACCAAATAAAATGGATAAAGTTTGTAATCCTTAAAAATAAAACACTGCAAAATTTACGGATCAATGGCTGATTTACTCCTTTTGGTCATTACTCCCACCTTGCATACTCCTCATTAATCTGTTGTACTCTTATTTTTTTAATGAAACTTGCAATACCAAAACTACCCTTAATTGGTTAGAAATAATATATTTTTTTCTAAACCAAAAAGCTGAACCAAATAAATTGGCTTCTCAAAAATGGGTCCCCAAAAAATCTGAATAAATATATATTTCAAATTTATTTTCCCAAAAAGCTGGGTCCCTCAAAAAACAACATTATACATATATATATATAATTATTTTTAATTCTAATTATTTTTCGCCAATTTATAAGTAAATTTATTTGATTTTTTATTTCTAAAATATATATATATATATAATTATTTAACATTTAGTTGAAAAATCTCTTTCTATAAAACAAATTATATTAAAAATATATTTTCTAAAATTTTAATTTTGCTTCAAATTATTTGAATTTGTA
>OVBA01004307.1:0-23984 GCA_900406435.1 Lepidium aucheri | reverse complement strand
ATAAAATAGGAAAAGAGTATTTATAGGTTTCAAAACAAGAGCTGAAAAATTATGTAATTAGGTTTCTTCAAAGGGCATCGATCGATCGATCCTTATGTTGATCGATCAATCTTTAGGTATTGAGTCACTCTCTCGGAAGCCAAGTCGTTCTTTAGATCGTGGGCATATTCTTTGTTAAAGCACCNTTGTTAAGGCATCGATTGATCGATCCTTGTGTTGACCGATCGATCCTTCCTCTCGTGGAGAATACCAGAAAATGCTTCAAACTTCTCCAAGGTTCACCTTCAAGCATGATTCCAACTCTGAACGTTTTTGACCTGAAATCTCAATAAAGCACAGACAAATTCCCCAAATATAACCGTAATAATGAGCTCAAAACCGACAAAATATGAGAAACATCAGGAACGTGTTTGGACGTGTTTACGGATGGTTCAGGTCTGGCAAGTCGACCTTCGGACACGGTCTGAGTTTTCGGACAGCTTTGGTCTGCGTTCGGATAGGTTTTGTCCGCGTTCAGACAGGTATGGTCTGCATTTGGACAAGAAAGATGCGTGTCCGAATGGGTTAAGTCGAGAGCCAGAACGACTGGATGGTACTGCGTTTTGGAATCCGGTTTAGTTTAATTAGAATTGGACCCGGTCTGACCAAGGGGATTTAGGGTTAGGATTTGGCTACCTAAAACTCTATAAATAGGTGCCTACAGCATCCGTCAATCGTATTTCCGCGAAAAATACCCTAAGTAAGAAAGAGAGATTTTTCCGCAAAGGCTCAAGACGATCGATCAGATTTGGGACAAGGAAAAGGGTGATCGTGTTCGAGTTCAGTGAGTTCAGTACAATCGATTGAACTAGTGCTAAGAGCTTTCCGAAAAGGCTAAGGCAAAGGTGAGCTCGGACTGTAGGCTAATCTTGATGTGTTTCTGGGAAATATGTGGTATTAAGTCTTAGACGGGTTGGGATTGTTTACTTGATTGTGTATGCGAACCGAATGATTACTGTCTTTGTCCCGGAATGTTACTTTGGTTGATTCAGGTGGCTCCGGGTAACCAAACTGATAGTTTTGGGCCAACTCTGAATACTACTTGTTCTCTGATTTGATTTAGTTTATTGTTTGAATGTGTTTTCTGGTTTGGCCTGGTGAGAAGGAATGACCGACTCACTAAGCAATTTTGTTGCTTATTCCAATATGCATGATTACAGGTAATGAGATAGCTAATGACCGTGAAAGTGGTTAGTAAAAGCGAGACCAAGACGGGTTTGAGAGGGGATAAGCCTGGGTTTTTGGGGTCTATTTACATGTTTAATAAGAATGAGATTTAAGTTTTGTTTCGTTTTATAAGCATTGGCACCGATTATTGTACTAGAACCCCTTTGAATTGAAATGAATTGAATTTATGCATTATTTGGGCTTATCACACCATCACAACTCGAATATTAACTAAGTAACCAAAGGGATATAAACTGGTTAAGTGTCTGGTCAGCCCATGGCCAGACTGAATCGAATTCAGACGCAGTTTTTGTAAGTAAGGGTGTTACATTTTGGTATCAGAGGCAGGTTGGCCCTAGGATAGTCTGATATTGCATAAATGGGTTAGATGAATGAAATCTATTCTCCTCACGCCAAGGTCTCGCAGTAAGTCTGATATGTGTTATGTGAGTGTGAATCGAGCTAAGTATGTAAGGGGACTAACTTAGTTAACGTGGTCACTGTAGATGGTTAGGAGTACCCGTAATGGAAGAAGAGAAAATGTGGAGAATAGGGAGACTTCCCAAAATGTTGCGGCAAGGAGTGAACAAGATGGTGTTAAATGAGTAACGTCAGCCAAGTGTTGACAAGAGTGAGAATGAGCTGTCCAAATTGCAACAACTTCTGACTGCGAGTGCTGGTACGGGTGATCATTTTGGAGTGAATGCTGTCTTGGCCATGTTGGCTCAAGTCTTGGAAAGACTGCCAGCTATAGCACCTGCAGCAGCAGCAGCTGAGCCACTGCGGGTGAACACGGTACCGGTGGAGAGTGTACCACCACAGCTGAGTATGGTACTAATGGAGAATGTGTCTGAAGAGGCTGCCCAAGCTGTGGTTACTCCATCTTACTTGAAGATGATGGATCATACGCAGAAACTGGGAACGAAGTTTTCCCCTGGTGGTGCCAAGCCTATTGAGGCGGATGAGTGGAGGAGTCGGCTTGAGAGGAACTTTAATTCTATTCGTTGCTCAGAAGAGTTTAAGTGTGATATTGTGGTTCATTACTTGGAAGGTGATGCGCATAACTGGTGACAAGGGGTGTCAGACCGTATGGCGAACCCAAACTGTACTTGAGAAACCTTTTTTAAGGAGATCTGTGCAAAATATTTCTTGCCCGAAGTGTTCGACAGGCAAGAGGGAGCCTTTCTAGATATTTGCCAAGGATCAATGTCTATGAGGGAGTATGAGACTGAATTTAATAACCTCAGGCAGTACATGGGTCGTGAGTTGGACAATGAAAAAGTCCAAGTACACCACTTCATATGTGGAGTACAGCTTGAGCTTCGCAATATCTATCAAGTTCAGAACTATAACTTGATTCGGAGCTAGTGGAAAAGGCAGCACAACTAGAAACTGGGCTGGAAGAAGCCAATTTGATGGAGGGAAAGAAACGAGTCCAAACTATACCGCAAGCTCATTTTAGGAGGTGTTCGGGACCAAAGTACAAGATTATGGAAGGGAATGCACCAGTTAAGCCAGTTGTTGCTCGTAGTGCATGCAGGGTCTGCAGGAAGGAGTACTCTGGAATGTGTAAAGTTGCTTTTGGTGCATGCTTCCGATGTGGTAGTACGCACCACATGGTTTGGGATTGTCAAAAAAAGGACTTGAGGGGAAAGGATGTTCAGACCAAGGGTGTCAAGGTGTGCTACAACTGCGGGAAAGCTGGACACATCAAGGTGTCTCGGCTTCCAAGTAGAATGGATGCTCGAGCAAGGATGTGAAGCGTACTTAGTTACAATCACTACAAAGCACCTTACCGGATGGCCCCTACCAAAATGGCTGAGTTAAAGAGGCAGCTTAGTGTATGGGATAAGGGATTCATAAGACCGAGTAGCTCACCATGTGGTGCACCGATGCTGTTTGTTAAGAAGAAAGATGGGATATTCAGGCTGTGCATTGATTATCGTGGGGTGAAAAGAGTAACGGTAAAGAACAAGTACCCTCTTCCGCGGGTAGATGAGTTGTTGGACCAACTGAGAGGTGCTACTTGGTTCTCAAAGATTGATTTGGCTTTGGGTTACCATCAGATCCCAATCGCGGAGCCACACGTTCGTAAAACATCATTCCGGACAAGGTATAGACACTTTGAGTTTGTGGTCATGCCTTTTGGGCTGACTAATGCACTGGTTGCCATCATGAAACTGATAAACAACATGTTCAGAGAGTTCTTGGACGATTTTGTGATCATTTTCATAAATGATATTTTTGTTTACTCTAAGTCTTTCGAGGAGCATCAAGGTCACTTAAGGACGGTTTTGGGAAAACTAAGGGAACACAAATTCTTTGGTAAGCTAAGCAAGTGCAGCTTTTTGCAAAGAGAACTCGGATTCTTGAGTCATGTGGTCACGGATAAAGGAGTGTCCGTGGATCCAGAAAAGATAAAGGAAATTTCGGATGGCCTAGACCCTTGAACACATTAGAGGTAAGAAGTGTTCTTGGACTGGCTGGGTATTATCGGTGGTTTGTTAAGGGCTTTGCAAGAATGGCGCAGCCTATGACTCAACTTACTGGGAAAGATGTCCCTTTAAAATGGACTGAGGAGTGCGAAAAGAGTTTCTCGAAGCTCAAGTACATGCTAATAAGTACTCCTATTTTGGCTTTGCCAAAACCAAATGAGTTGTATGTGGTGTACACAGATGCATCACGAATGAGATTGGGTTGCGTTTTGATGTAGCATGGGAAGGTGATATCATATGCATCACGACAGTTAAGAAAACATGAAGTGAACTACCCCACTCATGATCTGATTGGCCGAAGTGGTTTTCGCCTTGAAATTATGGTGATCCTACCTTTACGGTGGGAAGATCCAAGTATTCATGGACCATAAGAGTTTGAAGTACATCTTCACATGACCGGACCTGAACCTAAGGCAAAGACGATGGATGAAACTTATAGTAGATTATGACCTGGTCATAGATTACCATCCGGGTAAAGCGAACTTAATTATAGATGCTCTAAATTGGAAACAGGAAGATATGGACTCTGAAAAGGAATTAGAAATGCTGGTTAGCATGGTTGGAACATTGAGCATGTCGGCCTTAACAATGGAAGAGGAACCTTTGGGTTTGTATGCAGCAGATCAGGATGACTTATTGAGTGTAGTCCGAAAGGCTCAAGAAAAGGACGAGAATCTGAACAAGGTTGCAAGGAACGATAGGACCGAGTACCAGACTTCAAATAATGGAATCACTTTGGTCAATGGCCGAGTGTGTGTTCCAAATGATCAGGGATTGCGGGAAGAAATCCTAAAGGAAGCACATAAGTCAAAGTTGGCAATCCATCCAAGGTCGACAAAAATGTATCGGGATCTGAAAAGATACTATCATTTGGATGGAATGAAACGTGATGTGGCTAAATGGGTATCTGAATGCCAACCTTGCCAACTGGTTAAGGCAGAACATCAAGTTCCTAGTGGACTGTCCCAGAATGGAAATGGGACATGATAACGATGGACTTCATCACATGATTGCCCATGTGTGATAAGAAAGATTCAGTATGGGTTATAGTAGACCGATTGACCAAGTCTGCACACTTCCTTGTGGTCAATAGAACGGACAGGGCCGAAAATTTGGCCAAGATCTATGTAAGAGAGATAGTTCGATTGCATGGAGCACTGACAAGTATTGTATCGAACTGAGATGCTAAGTTCTGTTCAGCATTTTGGAAAGCGTTTCAGTCGAAGTTAGGGATCAAAGTCCTTACTAGTACATCCTATCACCCGCAGACAGATGGACAATCAGAATGAACCATCCGAACACTTGAGGATGTGTTGTGGATGAGTGTGTTGGATTGGGGCGGTAAGTGGGAGGAACACTTATCTTTAGCTAAGTTTGCGTATAACAATAGTTATCATGCAAGCATTGGAATGTCTCCGTACGAGGCACTGTATAGACGGCCCTATCGAACCCCACCATGTTGGACTCAGGTGGAGGGGGGAGCACAGCATATATGGGCGAGATTTCATTAAGGACATAACAGAAAAGATACAGATGGTTAAACTCAATATGAAAGTAGCTCAGGACAGACAAAAGATCTATGCGGATAAGAGAAGGAAGGAGCTTGAGTTCATAGTGGGTGTCTTAGTTTACCTTAAAATAGTCACATATAAAGGGAAAGAACGGACACTACGGTCAGCTAAGATATCACCAAGGTACATGGGGCCTTATAAGATTCTGGAAAGGATTGAGAATGTAGCATATAAGTTGGAATTACCCATAGAATTGGAAGCGTTTCACAACGTGTTTCATGTTTCAATATTGAATGATTGTTTGGGCAATGGGGAACAAGTTATGGTCAATCTCCCAAGGAACTTAAGAGAAAATATGATAGTTGGAGGAACTCTAGTCCGAATCGTGGATAGGAAGGTCAAGGTAGACACAAGAAATAAAACCAAAATGGTGCAGACTGAATGGGACTGTGATGGAGAAATCGAGACTACTTGGGAACTGGAAATCAGAATGAGAGAATGTTTCCCTAGGTTATTTGATGCACATGTGTCTAGACCATCCAAGGCTTAGATTCGAATATGAATCCTTTGAAGTGGGGGAGAGTTATAACACCCACGTTCGGCAGACCTACAGGAGGTTCCGAATTGGTACGAGGGAATCGGGTAGGTTGGGACGGAGATGGTCAATCCAGATGGACCAAAGGATGAGTTTCTATCAAGAAAAGGCAATGTGAGTCCGAATGTATGAGAAAAAATTAGTCAAGTCCGTGGAAATTCAGCTAAGTATGGGAATTCAGACAAGACTGTGGTTTTCAGACCACACGATTAGATTCAGACTGCATGGTCGAGATCGGACCGGACGAGCGTCTCGACCGGAACGGCCATGGTTTGGACATGTTTACAGATGTTTTGTGCCTGGAAAGTCGACCTACAGATAAGATCTGATTTTTTGGACAGGTTTGGTCCACATTTGAACAAGGGTCCGCATTCGGAGAGGAAAGACGTGTGTCCAAACGGGTTGGGTCGAGAGCTGGAACGATCGGATAGTACTGCGTTTTGGAATCTGGTTTAGCTTAGGGTTAGGGTTTGGCTACCCAAAACTCTATAAATAGGTGCCTAAAGCCACCGTCAACCCTATTTTCGTGAAAAATCCCTAAGTAAGAAAGAGAGAAGTTTTTGCAAAGGCTCAAGGGCGATCGATTGGATTTCAGGCAAGGAAAAGGGTGATCATGTTAGAGTTTGGTGAGTTCGGTGCAATCGATTGAACTAGTGCTAAGTGGTTTTTAAAAATGGTAAGGCAAAGGTGAGATCATGGCCGTAGGCTAATCTATATGCGTTTCTGGGCAATAGGTGAATTAAGTCTTAGATGGAGTAGGATTGCTTGCTTGATTGTGTATGCGAACCAAATGATTACTGTCTTTGCCCGCATTGTTACATTGGCTGATTCGCATGGATCTGGGTAGCCAAACTAACAGTTTTGGATGAACCCTGAGTACTGCTTGTTCTCTGATTTGATTTGTTTTATTGTTTGATAACATTTTCTGGTGTGGCCTTGTGAGACGAGATCACCGACCTAATAAGTAATTTTGTTGCTTATTCCAATCTGCGTGATTACATGTAATGATATAGCTAATGACCGGGAAAGTGGCTAGTAGGAGCGAGAACAAGACAGGTTGGAGAGGCGATGGAATAAGGCTGGGGTTTTAGAGTCTATTTACATGTTTAATGAGTATGAGATTTAAGTTTAGTTCCGTTTTTAATAAGAATTAGCACCGATTATTGTACTAGAACCCCTTTGAATTGAAATGAATTGAATTTATGCATTGATTAGGCTTATCACACCATCACAACTCGAATATTGACTAAGTAACCAAAGGAACGTAAACTGGTTAAGTGTCTGGTTTGTCCATGGCCAGACTAAATCTAATCCGGATGCGGTTTTACTAAATGAGGGTGTTACATATTTCTTATTGCTTTAAACTCACAGTGGTCAAAAGAAGATCCTCTTTTCAAGGACTTCCAATCCTATTTGCAGATTATAGAGGCGGTTAGAACTCCTTGAAAAAAATGATTATATTTGTTTTGATTACCAAATATATAGAAAAATTTTGCTAGATTTTCAGAAAGTTTTCCTTATCCAAAATAGGAAAACTTCCTTTTCTTTTTAAATATGAGTTGCCCAACTTTCTTCTCATTCTATGATCCGCCGAGTAGGAGTCTTTCCGAGTTGACATTCGGAAGTTGAGTCTATGACTTAACGGTTTTCCTCGTATCAATATTCTAATAGACTGAAGTAGGATCTTGGATCTACCTCCAACAATTATACTATCCAACCATTGTACTATTACCAATCAAAACTAATTTTCAAATGACATTTATTTAAAAACCACTTTTGCCAACTGCTATTTTCAAATGATCGTTTTTAAACAACTTTCGTTTTCAACCACTCATTTTTTTCTAACGGTTATTTCAAACGGTATTACCGTTTAGACCGTACTGAATAGATTAATCTTCCACGTGTGCATAATATATACTCTCTTATTTAATAGATTTTTTGCTTCAAAAAATGTATTTTACACATATATGTTAATTTAGTTATGTTTTCTTTGTAAAAACTTCTCCACCACAAGCTGAAAATTTTGACACTCAACTTTTTGTACATTATTAAACAATATACATTATGGTTTGTTTTTTGAATAATTAGCACAAATAACCAAGTTTGAGAGAAAACTTTGACACTCAACTATAATATGTATGTATATATTTAAACTAAAATAATTATGCCATTTTTTTTAAATACCATCCTTGTGTTATAGTGCTGAATTTGAATTTTTCCGAAAATAAAATAATAACATTTAATATTTTTACTCAGTGATTTTTGTATCCTATTTAATTATATATTTTAAAATATAAATAAAAATATAATGTAGTGAGCAAATATATGAAGTTAATGATTAATTTTGTTTTTTATGTATTTGACATTATTCATTTTTGTATGATAAAAAACTGCTGATATTTAAACTCAATAATTAGAATTAAAATTTTATATTTTGGATCCAAACCATACGTTAATTTTAGTTTACTATGAATGTAAAAGTGAATATATCCTTGGACATAAAAATCTGATGCCCAAAACCGAAGCAATTGTTTACAATAAATTTTCCATTTAAATTGAAAATACATATATGTTCTGGTTTTTATTCAAACAGAAAAAAAAAATCATGATAGTAGAACACTATAAATATATAACATGATGATATTATTAACTGGTTCATTTTATAAACAAGCTGAAGTGTAGCTATACCATAATGCATAACTGTAGATAGATGCGATCATATTCGTAATTATTTATAACAATGTCAGAATTATTTCTGAAATCTGTTTAAAATACATCAAAAACATTTGATAGATTCTTTTGCCAGAAATTCATCATAATTTTTTGAAGATGTTTTGACAGATTTAAATATTTGATGATCAAGAATCGATAGACAAATTTTATAAATTATGAGCTTCCAATTCAAAATCAATTGAACCATAGATATATTTGAAGATCAACTTATTTTTGAAAACGTTTTTGACAGTATTTACATATGTATCCCGTTAACCGATTATTGAGAACTATATCAACATTTACGTTAATTGCCATATTATCTTCCATATATAGTATCACCTTTTTACTTGGTAACAAATAAATATCCTTTCCAATTAAGCACCCAACATGGAGTGCAAAGTTGCAATCATTGCACATATAAATTTCATATTGTTGATTGATTTTATCTTCACATATATCACACTAATATTGACCACTCACATCTTGTCAAAAACTAAATATGAGAGGATGTTCATCTTGCTTGTACGTGAATGTTTTTGGCAGAGTAACACAACCAAAACATAAAGCAAAGTCACATTCTTCACACTCTAGATAATATGTTTGGCTTTTTCGGAAAACCGAGCATATTCTAGATGATCCACTTTTAGATGGTAGAAACAGAAGATGATTATGAGAATGATAATTCAATGCCTACTCGTTGAAAAGATTTTAATTGAATTTGTAAGCAAACAAAGGATTTCATTGATAAACTTTGGTGGTGTGAAACAATGATTTTTTTTATACAAACTTGGGTCAAAAAAATTAAAAGGAAACGTAATAGGAACTCGGGGATGCCTTAGTTATTGGATCAGTGTAAGAATCAGTTAGTTGTGTATAAACACCAATTACAACTGGTATCAAAAATGTTGGAGGTGAATCCAAGATCATACTTCGGTCTACGAAAACAATTGATAACCGGAAAATCATTAAGTCGTGAATTCGGCTGAAGAGTCATCTTGGTTCTCGGTTGACAACTCGGAACGATCCCTTTTCGGTTGATCACAGAACAAGAAGAGTTGCAACTTGACATCAAAAAAGAGAGGAAGTTTTCTTAATTCGGATATAAAAAACTTCCAAAAATCTAGCAAAACTCTTTTTATTTATCTGTAAATCTAAAAAAGATCCATTTTTTGCCTCTATGATCTATAAATAACGGTGGAAGTATTGGGAAAAGGATCCACTTTTTTGCACTTTGGAGTTTTATAATAAGAACTACCCGATCTCCTATTACTCGAGCAATCTCCTTATTTCTCTCCGAATCAGATCAAGAATTCGCACCCATCTTCCCTTTACTTTAATCAGAGCTTGATTTAGAATACTTTATGCTGAATCATGCTCGAACAATTAGCACCGTCTGTGGGGAAGACTTCGCTAGATTTCTTAACCTAAGAGAACTAAGAGATCGACAAAAAGTAAGAATGTCCAGAAACGATGCTATCCTATGTTGCCCGGAAAAAAAAATTCCTGATCCAATTCAAGAGCAGACAAATCCGACATAGGGATCACCTTTGAACTCTGTTCAGACTCAAGAGAACCGCCCGTGAGCCAACTTGGGAGGCTACTGACCTTCCAAGACCTTTGACAGAGCCTCCATCACTTGAGTTGAAGATATGGAACCTGCTAGCAATGCAAGAAGCAACGGATAAGAGAAACGCTTGGTTGTGACAACTTGCAGCCCATGCAAAACAACAGGCAGAGTGACAACGTACTTGCTAGCATGCAGAGGAATCTGTTCGACCAGACTCCAAGCCTGCATGAGTACCAAACTATGGAACAAAGATAGATTGGAACTCAGCTTGTTTTGGTACAGCCGATTACGAAAACAATGGACATGATGATAAAAACGATGAGATCACAATTCCACCTCGCGACCAGCTCGGCGCGAGAGATTAGGCAGATTTTATCCCAAGCACAAAACTCTCCATTCTCTCCGAAAATGAGGCGAATCTTGGTAAACCGAGGACTGCGACTATGTTACCCTTTATACAACGAAACTAAAAGTCCACTAGAGTTCATGAGTGCGTACAACGTCATGATGGGAGGTATGAACTACCACCTGGACCAAGAAGATGCTGCGTATGGTCAACTCTTCGCCGAGAACTTAACTAGAGACGCGCTGGTGTGGTTCACAAACCTGCCCACAGGGTCAATTCAAAGCTTCAATCAACTAGCCGAGCTGTTCATGAAACAGTACGCTATATACGTCAACCAGAACACTTCTACGGTCAAGTTGTGGTCCTTGAGGCAAGGAGTTGATTAGACTCTAAATTCGTACCTCAGGCGCTTCTAGGAGATAATGACCAAGGCCAAAGTTAGTGAAGTCATGGCCATCAAAGCGTTGGGAACCGGGATGGTCAGCGATGAAGCTCTCTGACAAGACCTCTTTGGGAACCGACCAACCACAGTATCGGACGCCTTTTGTAGAGCAGCAAGGCATGCCAAGTACATCGAGAAAAAGAAAATTCTCGCAAAAACTTAGAAGGCTCAATGTGATTATGGAGCGAAAGAGCTGAAGGAGGAGTACCAAGAGCCGAGACAACACAATAACCAGGGAAGGGCTAACTCGGCAACAGCGTTCCAAGCTGGGGATACAGATAATCCAGCTAGGAAGAAGCCCTTTAACAACGCCTACAACTGAGGAGAATACTGTGCCTTCCATGAATAGGTCGGTCATTTGACCTCAAAATGTAAACACCTCCAGGAACTACTCGCTAAAAAATACAGCAAAGGCGAGTTAAGTCTCTCAGAGGAGAAGCTCAGCAGTTTCGATTGCAGAAACGAAAGGAAGCTGAGTTACGAGAAGCAGCCAACAAGTCGGCCACTCAGAACAACGCTGCTAACAATGGAGTCAAGTGCGCGAAGAATGGACCCGAGACTTCCAAGAAGAATGATCCAAGGGTAAACATAGCTGTCATCATGGGAGGCCTCCAAACATGCGATAACACTATACGGTCCATCAAAAAGTACGAGCAGAAGGTTGTAGCTACAGTCAGCCTCAAGAACTCGTCTCTGTTAGAAATATTCATGCTAGTTGACTCGGAGATATCATTCTACCCAGAGGATCTTGAAGGAGTAAGCTTTTTGCACAACGACCCACTAGTCGTCAAACTCCGAGTTGCCAATATCGACGTCTCTAGGATACTTATCAACACTTGCAGCTCAGTCGAATTGATCTTTAAATAGACTCTGGACCGGATGGCGCTTCTGGATCTTAGAACTAAGCCGGTTAATAGAATCCTAACCGTGTTTGATGGCAGTTCCATTCATGCCATAGGAACAGTTAAGCTATCAATTCAGACAGCCAAAATCACAAGGTAGATCAAGTTATTGGTGGTCGACAAACCACTAATTTAAAACATGATATTAAGAACACCGTGGATCCATGCATTGAAGGCAGGCCTGTCGAGCTACCATCAATGTGTGAAGATTCCAACTGATAAAGGAACTTAGATACTACGAGACGATCAGAAGATGTCAAGAACATGCTTTGTTGCCAAATTGAAAGTACGCAACGAATCCAGCATGATCACAACGACAATAAGTAACAGGGCCACTTTGCAACCTCCTTCTCCCAAAAAGCCAGATCGGTTAATGGTTGAACTCGTCAACATCGACCTAGCCCATTCCGCGAAGTGTGCTAGTATTGGAGTCACTTTTGACAAGCCAATTTGAGAAAGGCTAATCAATTTCTCAAACAAAATGTGACGACATTTGCATGGACACTCAAAGACATGCTTAGAATTAATCCAAGGATAGCAAGTCACAGATTAAGCGTCGAACCGACTTATAAGCCGACAAAGCAGAAAAGGCAAAAGTTAGGGCCTGAAAGGACAAGAAGCCGTAAGTGAAGAAATCAAGAAGCTTATCGATGTAGAGTCTATTGTCGAAGTACAATATCCCGAGTGGTTAGCCAACGCGGACGTAGTACCAAAGAAGAACGTGAAGGGCGAGTCTGCATAGACTTCACCGACCTGAATAAGGCGTATCCAAACGATAGCTTCCCCTTGCATAATATTGATCAGATTGTAGAGGCAACGAAAGGGAACAAAATCCTCTCATTTGTGGATGCATTCTTGGTTTACAACACGATCAAGATGCACCCTAACGATATGGAGAAAACCTCATTTATAACCAAATGAGGAACATATTGTTACAAGGACATGCCTTTTAGCCTTAAGAATGTGGGAGCTACTTATCAGCGGCTTGTGAACAAAATGTTCGCCAAACAACTCGGTCAGATGATAGAGGTTTACATCGATGACATGCTGGTCAAGTCCTTGAAAGTCGAGGATCACGTCGATCATTTGGCTCTCTGCTTCAAGACACTGAATGAGTATCAGATGAAACTAAACCTGGCTAAGAGCACGTTTGGGGTAACTTCAAGAGAATTCCTAGGATATATCGTTACCCAAAGAGGGATCAAAGCAAATCCAAAGCAGGTGAACGAAATTCAAGAGCTACCGCCACCAAGAAACAAACAGAAAGCTCAAAGATTGATAAGACAATTGCTGCGCTGAATCGTTTCATCTCCTGGTCAACGGACAAATGTCTCCTTTTTGAATGGGAAGACAAATGTGAAAGTGCCTTTTCTGAGTTGAAAGAATATTTGTCAACTCCATCGGTTTTGTCAAAGCCTAAAGATGGAGAACTAGTTTACTTATACATCACTGTATCGTCATCGGCAGTGAACAATGTACTCGTACGAGAAGATAGAGGAGTCTAGTATCTGATCTTCTACACAAGCAAGTCTCTTGACGGAGCTGATTATCGTGATTTGACGACAGAGAAACTCGCCTTGGAAGTTATAACTTTAGCATGAAGTTGCGACCATATTTTCAGTCTCACACGGTTATTTTGCTTACTAACCACCCGCAACGAATAATCCTGCATAGCCCAAATCAGTCAAGAAGGTCAACCAAATGGATTATAGAACTCAGAGACTACAATATCGAGTTCAAAAGAAGGACTAGCACCAAGTTGCAAGTCTGCCAGATTTTCTGATCAAACTATCCTCCAAATTGGAGCCGTTGAAAACAGTCGAGTCTCCTCAAGTCTGGAATTTTTTTTGGATGGATCATCTTCATAACATGGATCCGGAGTTGGGATTAGATTGGAAACTCTGATAGGCAAAGTATTGAACAATCATTCCGATTGGCTTTCCAAGCCTCAAACAACAAATTCGAGTATGAAGCATTAATGGCCAGGATTCATTGCCAAATATGTTGGAGCTTTCCAAGTCGAATGCTATTGTGACTCTTAATTAGTTGTCAATCAAGTTAACGATGGCTACTACACAAAGAATGACAGGATATAGGCATAATTGAAGGTCGTGAAGGAGTTATCAAAGGACTTAAGGATCAAGGTCATTAAATTTTCTGAACAGAAAACACTTTGGCTGAAGCATTAACAGCTTTGGCTTCAACTATGGGTCCTGTTTAAAGACGAGTTATCCCGGTGGAAAGCATCGAACAACCAAGTATTCAACTTCTGAAAGGAGACTTTGCCGCCATCTCGGCAATCACAGACTCGGGTGAAGATCCTGATATAGAGATGGTCGACCTCCCTCAAACTAGTGTAAGGGCAATCGACTAGAGAAACAAGATACACGCATATATACTTAATGGAGAAACTCCAGAAGATCAATGGACAGCTTGAAGGCTGAAAACCAATTGTGCCTTCTATGCACAAATCGATGGCAAACTTTATCGTCAAAGTTCAAACGAAACACTACTTACGTGTATCCATGGCGGATACTACTGGCCAACTATGGCTAAAGACTATCAAAACTATGCATGTAAGTGTGGTAGGTGTCAGCATCACGGACACATAATACGCGCTCCGACTGAAGAGCTGACCTCGTCAATCGTGCCTTACTTGTTCATGTGTTGGGCAATGGAAATATGAGGGCCTTTACCATCATCTCGACAAAAGTGATTTGTGCTACTCATGACTGACTACTTCTCTAAATGGGTCGAAGCCAAAGAATATTCTCAAATAAAGGATAAAGACGTAGTCAAGTTTATTGGAAAGAACATCATTTGCCGATACGGTTTATCCTATGAAATTTTTCATGGATAACAGTTTTCAATTCATCTCGACAAAGTTCATCAACTTATGTGCTAGGTGGAATATTTGAGTTAGTCATTCCATGCCCAGAAATCCGCAAGGTAATGGGCAAGCAGAGTCGATGAACAAGAACATCTTGGATGCGATTAAGAAACAACTCGAAGAGAAGAAAGGCCGTTGGGAAAACAAGTTGGATGGAGTATTTTGGTCACATCGCACAATGATGAGATGATCAACTGGCCGTACTCCCTTCTCTCTATCTCATGGAATGGAAGCACTTTCCCTCGTGGAAGCTACCATTCTGACTTTGCGCAGAATCCATTCTCTAAGCAATGACGAGTCAAACGACCAAGCTATGGAAACGTGCATCAACGACTTGGAAGAATAAAGAGATGACGCTCTGTTCCGCATGCAAAACTATCAGCAATAAGCCGTGAAGTATTACAATAAGAAAGTACAAGGACGACACTTCGCTGAAGGAGTCTTTGTGTTGCAAAAAGTGTCCAAAAATACAGCCGAGTTAAACGCTGGAAAACTTAGCTAATTGGGAATGACCCTACATAGTTTGCAAAGTCTTAAACCCATGCGTATACAAGATCACAACGATAGTTCCACAAAGCTAGAACTCCATCAACTTGAAGTGATACTACTACTGAAACTATGCCAACTTGGCGTCTACTTTGCATCATCCGATGCCTGTCTAATCTATTAATTATGTAATGAGAACTATGTTTTGGCTTGATCTCATTATCATTTTGAGAATCAACTCTTGATTATCTTTAAAAAATTAAGTCGTAGAATTTTGGTTTTACGAAAAGAGACTTACAAGTTTGACTCTTGTTAAAGTAAAAATAGGTGGCGTATGCCTAAACATTCCAACATCTAACGTCTTGCTTTTATAATATTAAAGCCCCTGAAACTTGGTTATTTTATGTCCGAGTTCAAAACTTGTGCATAAAATTTTGAGAAACAAGTAGAGTCATATTCAAATTTTTCATCTACAACAAAAGTTAGTACAATCGAAATATCAAATACAAATAACCGAGTTCATTTCATATCTGTTAAGGAGGAAAGAAAAGTCATTACAAAAAAAGGTTCAACTAGTACAATTAGTGCTAACGGACAAGTCATAGGAACCACTAGGGACTGGTCAGAGAAAAGTCCACGTGCTTCTATGAATCAAGTCTCACAAGTAGCATGGGAAGGTCTGCAAATTTTGAAAACTAGACGACCAGATCGTTGGGATAAAGCATCATCAAGATCTCACTGTCAACAATTTCCTTGAACTTGTTCAACTTGGCGTCTAGATAGTCGGTAACCGCTAAAGGAATAGTCACTACCCAATTTGACAATGACCAAAGAACATTACTCGAGCTAGTATACTGGGCATACGAGAGACGAGCAGTGAAGTTGATATCTAGATCATTGAAGCGAGCAGATATCCTTTCAAAATGACTAGTGAGTTGGTCACAAAGGTCCTGATAGACCTGTAGCTTCTCGGTGTTCACAACATCCCAAAGGCGAAGATCAAATTCCTTCTTCATTGAATCCAACTTGTCACGAAGTTTCATTGAAAATTCATTCGCCTTCTCGGCAGCCCTGAATACAGTGCTCCAATCCGAATCAACGCAGTTTAGCAACTCGGTTACAGCTGCATTCTGTTGAGTCAGCTTGAACACATTTTCTTGCTCATTCTTCAACTCGGCCTTCAGGCAAACGAGCTCCTCTTTAGCTGTGATCAGCCTAGACCTAGGCTCTACCACCTCTAAGTGAGCTTTCCCTGCTTGACGAGCAAGCTGGGCAGTACTACGAGCCCCTTCATCGGGACACGCCAAGACCCTCTTCCGATCAAGAAAGACATCACTAAAGTGGGAGATGAACTGAGCAAAGACCAAAAAGCGACTAAATTACGACACCAAGTCATCAGAAACCAAAAAGTGACTAAATTATCGAGTTGAAGAAAACTAAGTACTAACCCTTGAAAGGAGGTATGCAGCCTCCTCGTACTCCTCCTTATTCACCATTTGGTCAAGAGGGGGAAGAAGATCCAGAGAAGACCTTATGTATGGCATCAGATCCGTTCAGTCAACACAAGACATCAGAATGAGCACCGCGCCTGTGTGATTATAGGAGACTCAGAAGTTGGCAGAGGCTCTCTTCCCTCCTCTCCTTGCATCAGGAGCCGCATCGGGTGACTCTATCCAAAGAACACCAGTCCTTGTTTGCTTCTGAGGGTGCGGATTACTGCGACTCGCACTAGTCCTTGATATGACCAAAGGAACTTCCCTAGTTTTAATGGGGATGGGCGTAAGAGCACTACCACCCCGAGTTGATCTCTCATTACGGTGGGACCTCCATGTATGAAGGATAGCATTGATTCCATCCATAGTATTTGGAAGTTAGAAGTCCTCAAGACCCATTTCCAGAAAATAAAAGATGAAGTCAGAAAAGTTCAACTCGAAGAGGGAAGTTTGAAAGACAGTAAAAATTGTTGGTTGAGAATGAAATGAAAACTGAAGGTAAAAACTAGGGTATTTATACAAGTTTACCAAAAATTGAATCATCGCACAATTGTGACCTACTAATAGCATGTTAAACCACCCTAACTGCCCAATCAATGTTTGACTATGAGGACCAAAGATTCCAAAAACATGTAACTTACCAACTCATAAATTCAACACAATTTTCCGAGTTTGAGGGAGGAGAATTGTTGGAGGTGGATCCGAGATCCTACTTTGGTCCACGAGAACAATCGTTAACAGGAAAACCATTAAGTCAGGAACTCGGCTGAAGAGTGTTCTTGGTTCTCGATTGATAACTCGGAAAGATTCCTATTCGGCTAAGCATGGAACAAGAAGAGTTGCAACTCGTTGTCCAAAAGAAAAGGGAGTTTTCTTAATTCGAATAAGGAAAACTTCCAAAAATCTAGCAATAATCTTTCCATTTCTCGGCAAACCTAAACAAATGTAATCTTTTCTATTTGCAAGGAGTTGTAACCGCCTCTATGATCTATAAATAGGGGCGGAAGTCCTTGAGAAAAGGATCCACTTTTTGCACTTTGGAGTTTTATAATAAGAACTACCCGATCTCTTCTTACTCGAGCAATCTCCTTATTTCTCTTTGAATAAGATCAAGAATCCACACCCATCTTCCCTCTACTTTAATCAGAGCTTGATTTAGAACACTTTAAGGTAAATGCTACCTGAACAAAAGAGAAGGAATTACAGGGATATTTACAGGAAAATAAACAGTGAAGCAATCATAGTAAGCTGATAGTTCTAATGTTTTAAGAGTAAATCTGAGAATGAATGTCAAATATGATTATTCTTGAAGGTTGAAGCTCACAATAGAGGAATATATAAAAATTTCAACAGTAATTCAGTCAGTAAGTATGTGAAAGGTATAAGAAAACTACTGGTAAAGTCCCATCAGGCCCATTAAGTTGAGAGAGTTTTTGATGAGTGGCGTAGTTGGCAAACTTGTTTTGTTGCTCTCATCAGCGCATCTCACGTATAGCGAGGATGGTGGGTTGTGGTATTTTTCTTGTTGGATTTCTTTACTGCTGGTGGTGGTGGTGTGTGTGGAGTTTGAGGTGTACTTGCGCTATCTGGATTTTGTGGGTTTTGTGATGTCGAGGGTTTTAAAATTAGGTGATGGTGATGCAATGATGATGGATGCAAGTGAGAAGGTGAAATCACTGGGGGATCTGCTAGATGGTTCTAGTTTGTGGGTGTTGAGGGTGGTAAGCTTGAACGTCGGTGGTGCTCTAATTTCAAAATCTTTAATTGACGATGAGTTTGTGAAAGCAAGACTGAAGGTAGATTTTCTTAATGGTGATGATGGTGAACCTTAATTTACAATCGGGAGTGAGGTTATTGATGTAATGAATGGTTTATGGAAGTGTTGTATGATTGTTAAAGTCCTTGAAAGGAATGTTAATTTTGGCTGTGCTAAATCTGAAGTTGAGAGAGCTCTGTAAACCCAAAGGATTGATGTGTATAATGTATTTTTTGAGGCATTTCTTCATGATTAGATTTTGGTCTAAAGATGAGTATCTTGGTGCACTTACAGGAGGTCTGTGGAAGGTGTTTGGAAATGATCTGATGGTGCAAGCTTCGTCTCCGTCTTTTGGTCCTCTATGAGATGTGATAGCCACTACTCCAGTATGGATTAGATTGGCGCATACTCCAGTAGATTTCTATCATAGATCTATCCTTATGGAAGTTACGAGTAGCTTTGGAAGTCCGATTAGGTTGATATCACGACACTAAACTTGGAAAGAGCTAGGTTTGCAAGAGTATGTGTGGAAGTTAATCTTGCTAAACCATTAAAATGTACAATGTTAATTAATAAGGAGAGATACTCAGTTACCTATGAGAAATTGACTAACATTTGTGCTTGGTGTGGAATCTATGGCCATTTACCTAAGTTTTTCTCCTCTTATTCTTCGCAATCAGTTTGTGAGAAGGGTGTTGTGGTCTCTAAACCGAGTGTTGTGCATAATTTAATTGTTGAGAAAAAGTTACTGAGAAGTTGATGGTTACTAATCAAATGGATGATGGGTTTACTTTAGTTAAGAAAGGATCTCATTAGAATTTGGCTGAGTTGAGTGGTTGTGTATTCGCTGCAAAAGGTTCTAAGGGCTGTAATGAAAGGGTATTGAAAGATATTTCTGGTGAAAAAGGAAAAGGAGTTGTGACCTTAAACAGCTTTGGTAGCTTAAACATGGGTGAAGGTGTTGGAGTTAGGGTGATTGATGTAAGAAACTTGGGTAGTAACAAAAAGAATGATTTTGTTGCTCAAGACGGTGATAACTTTACAAATATGCTAGGAGTGTTGCTAAGAAGGGTGATGCTGGTTGGGAAAATAAGAGTTTGAAGGTAGTGTTAAAGATTCTTGTCTTGGAGTTTCTAAAACTATGGAGAATTCCCTATGTAAACCATCAAAAGGATTGGTGTTTGGGCTTACTAAAAACAAATTATCTTTATCTAGTTCTAGTAAGCATATGAGGGTGGAGTCTTTTAAGCTTAGGAAAATTTGATGGTGCATTTGATGGTGCTGATGGAGCCAATCCAAGTGATTCAGATATAAGTCATATTCAAGAGGCTACTAATGTTATAACTTTGGCTCAGTCGTGTGGAGGGAGTCAAGTTGATAAGGATGAGACTTGTTCTGATCAGTGTGGAGGTATGGTTGTATGCACTGATTCGTTCATACCGAGTTTGGAGCTTCCAAGTGAGATGATGCAAGTTAATTTACCCATAAAAGGGATGAATCTTCATTAAGCATAATAGGTTTTCGCAGCAATTCATGTGTTGGACTGCTTCATTTTCTTTATGAATTACTTGTTTTGGAATTGTCGAGAGTCTAATAAACCCAACTTTTGTTGGTCTATATGTTATATGTTGAAAAAACACAAGATCGATATCTCAACTTTGTTTGAGACTCTTGCAGGTGGTGATAGAGCAAAACACATTTGTCTTAGATTAGGCTTTGATAACTCGTTCCTTGTGGATAATGTTGGCCATAATGGAGGAATTTGGTTGCTTTGTAAGCCAGATATAGGTGATGTTAATGTCATTAAATAATCTAACTAGTTTTATTTATGCAATTGTGGGAAGTGGTGTGGAAGTTCTTCATTTGGAAGTGGTGTATGCGGCTCCTAGATGTAGTAGAAGGAGTTGATTGTAGGAGTTTTTAAAGAAGATGATTTTACAAATTAATGAGCCGCTAATTATTGGTGGTGATTTCAACACAGTAGTTCGCTTGGATGAAAGGAATGGGAGAAATGGTCAATTTTCTAGTGATTCTATTGCTTTTGGCAATTGAATAAATGAGTTGTCCCTTATTGATATGCAGTTTAGAGGAAATAAATTTTCTTGGAGGAGAGATCATGATGTAAATACTTATGTAGCGAAGAGGTTTGACATGGTTTTTTGTTGTGCGATATCAAGGCTGATATGGTAGAAAGCTATAGTCTCACATTTACCATTTTTGTCTTCAATTCATGCTTCTCTTTTCATCCACCTTTGTCCCGATATTAAGAGAGATATGAGTATGAGATTTTTGCGCTTTGAGGCAGCTTGATTGACATATCCGGGCTTTAAGGAGTTGTTGGTGAATTCTTGGAGCAATAACATTTTGACTCCTCAAGCTTTGAGGGTTCCGGCGGGTTTTCACCACAAAATTGAAAGAAACTATTTATAAATTTATGTTTTAATAGAATAGTTTATTATACATAAATTTTGGAAGTCACTATACTTTTTCATGGAAATGCACCATGTCCACACCTACGAGTTTTCCTCTTTTTTTGACATTATGGGTTTCTCAGAATCACAAAAATCTTACAATAACATAAAATAAGAAGTTTCTGTATTGATTTGGTGGGTATTTGATAAGGTGAAATTTTGTAGGTGGTAATGGTGAATTGAAATACATGATAATATATTTATAAGAAAAAAAGATATATTTTGTAAACTAAAGACAATGTAGTAGGCAAAATTTACCATTACTCAATTTATTTATAGAATTATGTTCTTACACACATATGAATGTGGGTATATGAAATTACATCACCAGTGATTCAAATGAGTATATGGTGAGTTATACATATTTAGATTAGATATTAAATCATTAAAGGTATATGGTGAATTTGTAAGAAAAAAGAAAAAGAAATTGTAATTGTGGTTTTTGTTGTAACACAGATACTAATTTTGGAAAAAATACAACAATAAATATAAAACATATTTGTAATCAATTTCAATTTGTAAATGTAGTTGTGAGAGGTGTGTTGTCATTTATATATTTCTATAGATTATGGTAACTTTAATAATTTAAATACTATTTAAAATTGAAACCTAATTTTTTCTCACTTAATTGTGATAATACTTTTAAATTAAAAACTAATAAGTGTATATTTCATATTATATTTTTTAGTTGTGATATTAATTTTAATTCTTACACTAAATTAGTTTGAATATCCAATGAATCTACCATTCTTCTTAAATTGTGGCTTAAAACTGATAATTTGTTTTTGTTGTTGTTTATAATTAAGAATTGAATTCAAAGATGGATAATATGTAGTACTCTAAAAAGAGAACAATATTTTAATTTATATTAATTTATATATATGGTTTTTGTTGCAATGTAAATAGGTAAAATTCAATCACCAATATTGTTAATACGACAAGTTTCGGCTACTACAACTTTCATATTATGGGAAAAATGCAATATTTATTATCTCTTTTCTTAATATTATTACATGAGTCTAATAAAAAAACACAGTATTTCTTACTCAATTTTTGTATTAATGACCTCTCGTATTCTTTATTTCTTAATTATCTGATTATCTTGAGCTCTATTTTTATTTTTAAATAGATTATAGGGATATGTAGTTACATAGATTTATTATTAAGAACCGAATAATTAGTTATATGTTTTAATTGAAGTAAAACATTGCATTGATTATGTATTAGCAAATTATTAACCGGTAAAAGTTCAATATAACGAAAAAATTAGTGTAGTTGGATATAAAATCATTAGGAAAGTATAAAAAATGCAAATAAAAATCAAAAATAACTTAGCTGTATATTTTTCTATAGTTATATATTTTGTGGTAATAATATTTTCAATATATTATTAGAGAATATATATTAAATAAAATAAATTAGCAAATTTATATTTCAATAATTAAGTGATGAGGTAGTATTATGAGAAGATAGTTTCTTTTTAATATGATTTCAGTTTTATTATTCTTTTCTATAAAATAGTATAGTAATACTTAACTTTCGATATTTTATAATAATCTAGATTTTATCTGTATTTTAAATTTTTAAATCTACTAACTTATTAATTAGCCCACCATAAATATATATATATACATATATATATATTGCTTAGTTCTTTAGGGCTATGATATTTGTTTTTTTTGTCAACTAACTTAGTGACTTTGTATATCCCTTCTTATGACAGAAGGTAAATGATTCGATCTTTAGTGCTTTGAAGATTTGTAAAGTGACAACACCATTGGGTCACCTGTCCTCGGCGGGCTATGATATTTGTTTTAATCTAGGAACGGTATACGTATTATATGTATTTTATCTTCTTTCATTTGTACATTAATTTTAATTTTTAACGTATGTTTTTGTGATTTTTATCTACAAAATGAGTTAATAATTTTTATTTATAATTAGGATGTATATTTAGTTTGTATTCGTAGTTTTAAATAAAAATATTAATTAAAATAGAGGATAATGTGACATTATTCTTCTTTATATATACAGATATAGATTTGGGGTATTGCTCCTCTTTCTGACAAAAAAAAAAGAGCTACAGGTGAATGAATCAATTATAATCAGAAAGCGTCTAATAAATTACAATAATGATGTGTCAAATTAATATGTGGTCTTTAGTTCAGTGGCTAGTGGTACGTCTACTATAGACAAATACACATGTATCACCAGGGATCTAGTTCCACTTCCTACAAGATTTATATTAGAATTTGGCTAATGGGCCGATCATTGTGGTTTAATATTAGTATTGCCGTTGAAAGAAAAAAAAACTCGAACACATGTTTATGTGACGTAAATTTGTGACATATCCAAAAAGAATTTATTGTGTATTAGATCCTGATCCGTGGTGGATTACATAATAAACTTTTTTATAGTTAATTAAAAATATATGAAGCAATATAACTATCAAATATGTATAAAACATAAAAAAAAATTCAAACATAACTATGAAAAATGAAATAAATGGAAATTATCAAATGATGATTAATAGTAAACGACCGGTAGTACAAATCACCTATGTTTTCCTAAAGTGATATGTAAAACTAAAGGACATGTAACTGTATAGGGTAATTATAAATTATCGGATGATCAAAGTTAAACATTTAACATTTAAATTAAATGTTTAACATTAGGAATGAATGGTTATATTAATAAACTAGATGATGTCCCGTGCTATGCACGGGTTTGGTAATATTTGTTCGTTTTATTTATTTATTTATTGTTTGATTTGTATATGTAAATTTATTAATTACTTCATTATATATATATTTGATATATTAAAAATAAATTTATAGTGATCACCAATATCTGTTGTACACAAAATATATTTTTTATTTTTGTTTACCTAAGTTTTGATGCATTACAATTTTACATATAAATTTTTTGACTTGTGTTATTTACGTTTTGACTCATGTTCATTTATGTTTTAGACACGTTTATAATTTAATTTTAGACCCGTATTTATTTAGGATTTTGGCCCCGTATTTATTTAGGTTTTAAGATCTATTTAATTTTTCTGCGTTATACATTATCGATAGAACACATATTTTTATTTATTAATATCATA
>OVBA01004306.1:1096-23986 GCA_900406435.1 Lepidium aucheri | reverse complement strand
AAGGCTTCGCTTTCACTTGTTTCCACATTTCCTTTGGTACCATGGTCCTACAAAGATATGGAATCATCCTCGCGTACGGCCAGTTTGNCCCTACCAAAGATCAACCAAGCTCTACCAAATTTCAACCAAAATCTACCAAAGGTCAACCAAGCTCTACCAAAGAGACACCAAGATCAACCAAAGATCAACCAAGCTCTTCAAAAGGTTAACCAAGCTCTACCAAACGTTAACAAAGCTCTACCAAAGAGACACCAAGATCAACCAAAGATCAACCAAGCTCTTCAAAAGGTTAACCAAACGTTAACAAAGCTCTACCAAAGAGAAACCAAGATCAACGAAAGAGCAACCTAAGTCTATCATATATCTACCAAACTCTAAAAAAGATCTACCAAACTCTACTAAAGATCAATTAATCTCTACCATTGAAGATGAAGAGTATCTGACTGATTCTATCAATACTTGATACGAAATAGATGAGAGGGCAGGATCGTATATGCTCACTGTCTCCTTAACCAAATCAATGACAACCACAACCCAATGGACGTTTTGGATGTTATGAGCAATGTACAATGTGTCAACATCCCGAAACCAGTGCTTCCTTGTTTGACACCATAGTGGTAGTTGCCTAGTAAACATTTCGCAAAAATACTCATCAAATAAATACTTCTGAGGGTTTACCATGAAGGCGTCGTACTTCGTACACCACAACCAATATACTCTATGATCAAGAAATGCTATCCTATTACTATGATATGGAGATGGATTCTGCAAAGATCTTCGACAGAACAAATTCATATCGCTACTCATGTGCTGCATAACAAGGTAACATAATATTAGCACAACCTAAGTCAACCATGTAAGATAAGCAAAATGGAAGGAACTTACCAAATCTGTGAACCATCCGGACGTATCTTATGGCCATAAACGTCTAGGCATCAAAAACTGGAGATAGAACTCAGCTAATGGACTAATGTCGTGCACCGCGTTATCCCTACAAACCGTGCAAATTAGCAAACATCATATACATTAGAATCGTTGCACAGATAATATCAGATCCTTAAAATTCGTGTTTGACAAGGAGACAAACCCGATTCACTTTGGGACGATGTATTGGTCCGAATGGATTGTATGAGTTAGGGTTAGTCAAAACTATGTCATCTGTTATGATGTGCCTCAGAACAAAACTTCTTTCGAACGGGGATTTCTGTATAAAACACAAACAATTCTTAAGAATTTAGAGATGGATATTGTATATCTAACTAAATTGTAAACCCCACCAATCTCTACCAAACCTCCACCAAACTCTACCAAAGCTCTATCACACCTCCACCAAATTTCTACCAAAGATCTACCAAAGGTCAACCAAACTCTACCAAAGATCTACCAAATTCTACCAAATATCTACCAAACTTTAGCAATCTAAATACCTGGTTTGCAACAAGGGTACATGGTCTAGCTGCTGTGGGGAGCATGTCCTCCATGTATATCCACTCATTCTTATTATTAAGGACCTTTATTCCATCGTCCAGAATCTTACATTTTCTATCGTCCTTCAGACTTATGATCCCCAGATTGATTGAGTTCTGCTGTTCCATGGCTATCGTCCATCGTCCAGAATCTTATATTTGCTATCGTCCAGAATCTTACATTTTACCCTCCAACGCCTTAAGGAGGCAAAGATTGATCGAGTTCTGCTGTTCCATGGCTATCTGAAGCCTACGCAGCCGCTCATCCGTCACCGCCTCCTCTACTCTTTTCTCCTCCAGTTGTTTGGACTGCAACTTGAGGGTATTTGAGAGGTTAACTTCATCGAATACCATCACATCAAAAGCCTTCTTCATAGACTGCAGCATTTCTAACATTATATCCTTCTCCTCCAATTGTTTTCTTGCCTCATACTCATTCTTCCATTTCTTCTCCAACCTTTCTTTTTCTCCATTTTCCATACTCACAAATTCAGCCAAAGTCATATTAGGCTTTAACTCCTTCTCCTTCGGAGTCAGCTTTGCCTTTGGACTATCGTGAATCTTCTTCTTCTCAACAGATCTCATCTTCTCAACAGATATCTTCTTCTCTAGCTTCTCTGCCACCTTTGCCTTCTTTGCACTTCGGAGTTCACGTGGGGACACATCAGCCTTCCTCTTTGTAGAAGCCGAGATATCCGGGATAGACGGGATTGCCCAAAACGTGTCATCTAAAGACCCATCACGAATGTCTCGGATCAATTTGTCAACTTTGGGATCCTGGACATTTCTAGGCCACTCCGGATATATATCATTGTATGGCTTATCCAAGAGGTGCACCACACGAACCTAGAAAAGAGCAAAAAAAAAGTCAGACTTGGAAAATATACTAAGTTAACCAAACTCTACCAAAGATCTACCAAGATCCCCCAAAGATCAATCGAGCTCTAACAAAGATCTATCAAACTCTACCAAAAATCTACCAAGCTCCACCAAAGATCTACCAATCCATAAGATTTACAAAACTATACCAAAGATCTACCAAACTCTACCAAAGTCTACCATAACTCTACCATATCTCCACCACACAAGAAGCTTAATCCAACATGATCTACCACACGTAAGTCTACCATAGCTCTACCACACGTCAACTAATAGCTCTACCAAACTCTACCAAACTATTCCAAAGATCTACCAAACTCTACCAAAGATCAACCAAACTCTACCATAGATCTACCAAGCTCTAACAAAGAACTACCAGGCTCCACCAAAGTCTACATTGTCTTACCAAAGATCAGGAATCTTACCTTGTCTTTACCGGATGCAAGCTTATCAGCTTTGAAGACATCCACCATATCTACTCCATGGTTAATGCACGATGTCCACTACATAAGTAGAATATGGCCTTCTCTTTTACCTCCACACATTATTCCGAGTTGTGGGATATACTCGAACGCCCATATGAGAAGCACATGCACGAAGCCGTGCATAATCAACGTATAAGCAGACCGTGATGCTTGAGAGACCGATTTTAGGAGTGACTCGAAGGCTACTCTACCCCACGGATGCCTCTTAAACCTAGCCGAATGCATCACCAATTTGGCATAGTATACTGGGATCCTACTATTGGTGTGCAAACCAAAAACACTAACATACAAAACAACCAGCAACCCCACCATCTTCCTCTTAGGAAAATCCCAATCCTTGCATACCTTTAACACCCCTTCAAGTTCCGCCCACTTTGGACCATCACTCTGGACTAAACCCATGTTA
Organism: Lepidium aucheri; assembly: GCA_900406435.1. NCBI lineage: Eukaryota > Viridiplantae > Streptophyta > Magnoliopsida > Brassicales > Brassicaceae > Lepidium > Lepidium aucheri. Next base: position 20,750 of record OVBA01004306.1, on the reverse strand, counting down.
GCCCACAAATCCCTAACCGCTAAACCCGCATTATTAGGTTCAGGTAACCCACACTTCACCTGCGTAATATGCTGAAACTCATTCAAAGAAAATCGGATTGGTTGGCTATCAGCCAACACCCACAGCTCATTCACCTTTGGTGTGTCAAGCATATTCCCCAGCAGGTGCTGCACGTATTTGCTTGCCTATGAGAACCTTTAGCCGGCAAACTGCAGAATAATACCCAGTTGAGAGTTCCTTTCAATGTCCTCGTAAGCATCAGTACCAATATAATCCCTCATTGAAGTCATTTTCTTCAGTGTGCAATAGTGGTTTATACTCTTGTTGCTATGGAATCCTGAAGATAGGACCCTTTTAGGGTACTTGTTCTCTCCTTCCAAATATGTGATCCTAAAAAAATAAACAATATATTTCAAAATTAGCTCAACCATAGCTCTACAAAAGTCTACCACACTATAATTAGCTCCACCAAAGCTCTACCAAAGTCTACCAAAATTTAGAGAAGAAGAAGAAGTGGACAAGTCAATTTATTTGGTTTTTTTTTTCATTTTTTTATTTCGGTTTTTTTAATGGCACAAACGTAAATAAGTGGACAAATCAATTTTTTGTGACACTTTATGGAGACTATTTGAGTCATTAAGGTAAATATCTAGACTATTTGAGTAATATTTTTTGTAAACAAGGCTGGACAAGAAGAAAATAACAAAAAATAGAAAATACATAAATATGGAAAGAACACAAATGGTAAAACCCTACCCGGTTTGCATGATCTAACTAGAGTTTCTTCGTCTTTCTCAAATCAAAAATAAGAACCCTAGATGATTAAAACAAGATTTTAACTTAAACCTATTCAAGCAATGGTTCAGACAACTCGAAATTCAAAAACTAGCAACCTAGGTTATTAGGATGAAAATATTCAACGATAAGCAAACAAAAATAAATGAAGCAAGAATAGATACAAGATTTAGGAAACCTTTGGCTCTGATACCAAAATGATACATGATACAAAGGTGCTTCTAATAGGTTATGTTTATATGGGATTCGACAAAGGGAAACCGAAGTGCTTCCTTTGAGAATTGGTTGATGGAGTGAGTTGTCAGAGTGATGAGCGATCCATAGGAAAAATGGTGGGCTTCTTGATACGCAATTGAACACTAAGGAACCAAGGGGAATTCTCTCAAGGTTGAGTATTGATCGGTGAACTTGAATAGCGGCTAGGCTTCTCGAGTAAGAAGAAAGTTCCCTCGTTATTAATAATCAAAAGTAAGGAACTAGACGGCTGCAAGAGGACCTTATAAATTGTCCTATCAGCTAGCCCTAAGGCCAAGACTCAACATGAAACAAATAAACAACTAATGGGTCGCATCCCATGAACAAATAAGAAACAAACTTAAAAGAAATTGTATGTAAGCGGCCTTGCTTCACAAGTTGAAGCCTTGGTCCAACTTCTTGTTCTAAATAAACTTAAAACAACACCAAAACACTCTAGACTACGTGGCTGGAGCATTTTGGCTTGATGGACCTGCAAAGACATTAGCCAATGAAATAAAACATACCTTATTGGTCGAATAAGTGGCCAAGCCTTGTTGGTTGCATCCAACTCAAGTCTTGTATGTTCTTGGCTTTCTTGATCAAGTTCTTGAATGTGTTGCTCATACTCTTGGCGTGTATCTTGGCCTTGGATTGAGTCATTGATCTTCTCCGCACCCCTTCTTGTAAAGACTTCCAAATGACTCTTGTCGATATTGATGTTGTCCGGAATGTGTACTTCTTCTTCCTTGCTCAAGACATCAGCTACAACTTCTCCTAGTTGTTGTCTCAGCTTGCATGCTCTAGCTCGAGTCATGGGCTTGTTTGGTTCAGCCGGCTTGATATGCTGATCAAACCAATTTTGACACATAAGCCCGAGCTACCAAACACATGGCTAACACATCAAAACTATTCCTAACACATCAAAAACCTCAATTTCTGATATAATATTCTCAGGCATCTCATTCAACCTGCTAAAATTTATGTGCCTCTAGCAGGAATCAAACTTCAAAAAAAGGCGTGTGCATCAAAAAAGGTTTTTGGCCACCAGAATCCAGCGTGCAGAGCATTAGACACTATTTCGAAGGTACCAAAGTGTCGTGAATAAGCATAACCATGACAATGAAACAGAATATCTTGAATCTCTTCCTCTGAAATGTCTCTCCTGAAAATACCATCCCAGAAGTAATGTCGGATGTCATGAAATAATTTCTTCTTCTTGTAGCCAACAAAATTGGTAGGATTTATCCTTGTAGCGAAATAGTTAGCAATCTCAGGAATCATAGACTTGTGCACAAGCACATTGGAACTGTCGTGTCTGATACTAATAGCATATACATTCTCCTCAAGTAGGCTTTCATTCAAGGGGATCTCTTTTTCAATTCGCAGTATAGACAAGTGATCTGTGACACCATTCTCAATGACTTTCTAATCTTTGATCTCAAGATCGAACCCTTGTAGTAGAAGAATCCATTTGAGTAGCCTTGATGTCACATCCTTCTTGGAAACAAGGTATCTTAGATCATCACGGTCAGTATGCACATTCACCTTAAAACCCACCAGATACAAAGTGAACTTCCCAAAAGAAAATACGATAGAAAACAGTTATTCTCATTGGTAACATACTTACACTGCGCTTCATCTATGATCCTACTTGCATACTAGATGAGATGAAGTTTCTTGTCTTTTCGCTGTCCCAGAACAGTACCCACTACATAGACACTAGCATCATACATCACATCAATAGGTTGTTCCTATTCTGGTGGTTGGAAGATTGGTACACTCAGAGGTGCTCCTTTGATCGTGAGCATGCTTCTAGGCATGCACTATCAAACTTAAACTTCACATCCTTACATAGTAGTCGTGTCAATAGTTTGGATAGCTTACAGAAGTCTTTGATAAACATCAAGTATGAAACAACATGTCCCATAAAGCTTCTAATTCCCTTGACTGAATCACGTAGTTGTAGACCCGTCATCACTGCAATTTGGCTTTACCAACCTCAATCCCCTTCTTTGGATTCTTGTGACCAAGAATGACATCATCTCTTACCATGAAATGACAATTCTTCCAATTCAACACCATATGCTTTTCTTCACAGCGCCAAAGTACACTGCACAAATTATAAAGACACATAGAGAAAGAGAACCATTGACAGAAACGTTATCCATGAAAACTTCCATGATGTCTTCTATCAAATCAGTCAAAATGGATATCATGCAGTGCTAGATATGTGAATGTGGTATTCTCTTGATCATCCAGCTGGATAAATATCTGGGAAAAACCTTAATAACCATGTAAGAAACAGTAGTAAGGCTGATTAGCTAATCTTTCAAGCATTTGTTTAACGAATGGCAAAGGAAAGTGATCCTTTCTAGTGGTAGTATTCAATTTCCTATAATGAATACACATCCTTTGTTATGTAACACTTCTAGCCGGTAGCAACTCATTCTTCTCATTTTGAATTACTGAATGTTGTATATTCTCTTGATCATCCAGGTAGATAAAAATCTGAATACCAACAAGATCGACGTTTGGTATTGCGCAAGATTGTACACTAGGGAAAAATGTGAGTAGCACAACCAAATACAACGACGAACTACACCTCAGGTCAATTGGGTATTATTTTTGGATCTCTTAAGGTTTTAACAAGCCAAGTAACGAAAGGAATTTTAACCGGAGCTTCAAGGTAAGCTTAATCTTCCCGAAAGGATCAAACTGATTCCAATTGCTTATACCTTTCAAGTTTGTGGCCAATTCTATAGTGTATTGAAGATTTCAACCATTCTCTGTCTGTGCGTTTGCGGAAAACTAGTTTGGTTGCATGCTGGAAAAGCCAAGTAATGATGACGTGAACAAGAACAAGAGCAAGAAAGCCCCGGTCATAATCGAAGACAAAGTGATCTGGTGCAGCGAGGCACCATGATTATCACAAGATCACAAGCTATGACCCTTATAGACCAAATCTATATTTTATTATTTTTATTTAAGACATAATAAGTCTATCGAAATTATTTATTTGGCTAGATTTAATGAAGCCTTGTGCCCATTTGATTCATTAATGATTTAATTATCATTATGGGCTAATTAAATTTATTAATGATTTGACCCAAGAGATTAAGTCCAATTTATTATATTATTTAGGCAAATATCGATGTGCCTAATTAAAATAAGAATCGTAATTCCTCTCTTTTTATTTTTTTTAATCAATAAGACTCATTGTCCACTATATAATTAGGATTTAAGAATCTCTATACATATATTTCTTTGTTATGAATAAAGTTATGGATGATTTTGAGAAAAAGAACTAAAGAGGGAGGACTTCTAAACCCTAGCCGTCGGAGGGAGTACCTACTTTCTTTGGATGCCCTTATTGTCATCGTAGGTTTGCCTCTGTTTCTACAAAGCCTTGCAAAATGTGAGTTTTGCACTCTGCTTGTAGATAGAGATATAAGGCTTGGTTAAATTTACCCTTTGGATCAAAGAGTAATCGCAGATCTCCACCAATATGTGGTTGATTTTCTTATCCAAATCTCTCATGAGATCTCCTATCCGTCAGCACACTACACTCATAGTCCTCCAATAAGTTGAAAGAGTCTTCTACCTCGTGATCCTATCACCTAACCAGAAGATATTGCCAGTGCATCCACAACTTCCTCCTCATATGTGAGCTCCTCTGTATCCTTATATTTGTTGCTGCTCAAGTGCATATCATCCTCCCCTTCTTGGAATTTTTTTTCCATGAAGCTGGATCATCTACAACAACAAGGATCAAACTAGAAACATCAAAGCTGGAATTAATGTCATACTTACCTTGGAGATTGAGTTGATAGGCATTATCATTGATCTTTTTAGTCATTGTTAATGGTCCATCAATTATGGGCATGAGTTTAGACTTCCTCTTAGCTGGAAACCACTCATTGTGTAAATGTTACTAAACTTGATTGCTAACTTCAAACACTACCTTACGCCTTCCCTTGTTGGCTTTTTTAGCATATTTCTGTGTCTTTGCTTCTATGTTCTCACGGTCTCATGAATCTGTTTGACAAGTTCAGCTTCTTTCTTTCCGTCTAAGTTGATTCTTTCACTCAAAGGTAGAGGTGTTAAATCTAGAGATGACAAAGGATTAAAGCCATAAACAATATGAAATGGGGAGTACTTAGGTGCAAAATGAATTTCATGCTTATATGCAAACTAGAAATGAGGTAAACACTATTCCCAAGTGTGAATTTTCTTCTTAATTAATGCACGCACAAGAGTACCTAGAGTTCTATTCACTACCTCAGTCTGACCATCAGTCTGAGGATGACATGTAGTTGAGAACATTAGCTTTGGCCTAATCTTTTACCATAAAGTTTTCCAGAAATGGCTAAGGAATTTAGTTTCTCAATCATATACAATGGTCCTAGGCATACCATGAAGTCTAAGAATTTCCTTAAAGAAAAAGGTAGCTATATGAGATGCATTAACAGTCTTATGGCAAGCAAGGAAATGAGCTATCTTAGAAAATCTGCCTACAACTACAAAGATATAATCTTTTTCTGTTCAAGTTCTAGGCAAGCCTACTATGAAAGCCATCAAAATTTCAGTCCAAGGATGAGTATAAATGGGTCAATGAGTATAAAAACCACTTGGTTGAACCTTAGATTTGACTTGTTTGCAAGTTGCACATCGAGCACAGATCCTCTCAAAATCATGACTTAGATGAGGCCATTAGAAGTCTTCTATCACCTTAAGTGTCATATAGCCAAAGTGACCCATAAGATCTCTTCCATGAGCCTCCCTCACTAAACGATCTCGAACATAACCATTAAAAATACAAAGACGATTATCAAAGATTAAAAAATCATAATATTTGCCCCAAGAAAACTTATTACTATGAGTAAAGGCCTCCTTGAAATCACTATCATCTGCGTACAACTCTTTCAAATGCTCAAAACCAAGTAATTTAGTTTCTAAAGTGGAGAAAAGAGTGTACCTTGGAGAAAAAGCATAACCCACATCATTCTCCTTACCTAGTTTGCATTATATTACATAAGTAAATGTTTCTATGAATTCTACCCATTGAGCATGCCTCTTATTAATCTTTTATTGTCATCTTAAGTGCTTGAGTGATTCATGATCATGCCTCTTATTAAGCCAAAGGTAGTGCTGCCATTGGTGTAGTGACCAGACCAGAGCATATAGTTCCTTATCATATGTTGGATAATTCAAGGTGGAACCGCTCAATTTTTCACTAAAATAGGCGATGGGCTTCCTATCTTGCATGAGAACAGCTCCAATTCCTATGACTGAAGCATCACACTCAATTTCAAAAAATTTAGTAAAATCAGGCAGAACAAGAATTGGCACATTTATATGCTTATCCTTCATGGCTTGAAACGCTTGCTCATGTGCTCGTTCCCACTTAAATCCAACCTTCTTCTTGATAACCTCAGTAAGCAGTGTTGCACGTGTGCTAAAATCCTTAACAAATCATCGATAAATTCGAGCACCTCAATGGAAGCTGCTAACTTCACCAATTGTGGTCGGACTTGGCCAAACTTTGATTGCTTTAAGCTTCTCCTACTAACCTTAATGTCACCTGCACTAATCACAAGCCTAAAAAGCCAACGGTATATGTAAAAAAGAAAAACTTTTTAAGATTAGCAAAAAACCTTCCCTTGCTAAGCACCTCTAGCAAAGACACACATGCTCAAAACGATTGCTCATGTTCTTAGTATAGCTCAACATGTCATCGACATTCAGTCAAACAAAAAAACCTATGTAATCTCTAATAGCATGCTTCCTCAATCTCATAAAAGTGCTAGGAGCATTAGTTAGACCAAATGGCATAACCAACCACTCATAAAGGTCATGCTTAGTTTTAAATGTTGTTTTCCATTCAACCCCTTCTTGTATCCTAATATGATGATAGCCACTCTTTAAATCTATCTTATAAATAGCAGTAGAACCATGTAGCTTATCAAGCATATCATCGAGTCTAGGGATACCATGATGATACTTAACTATGATGTTGTTTATACCCTGTAGCCCACACATATGCGCCAGGAGACATCCTTTTTCGCACAAGCAACATGAGTATTACACAAGGACTCATGCTCTCACGAATTAACCCTTTGTCAATCAGTTCATCAAATCGTTGTTGGTGTTCCATGGTCTCCGTAAGATTGGTTATTAAGCAGGATGGTTGGGAAGTGTAAAACTCGACATGAATTCAAAAGTGATGTTCAATTTCTCTCAGAGGTAGTAATCATCTAGGTTCATCTTTTGGAAACACATCCTTGTAATCCTGAAAAAGCTTAATCATCTCACTCGGTAATACTAGTGCTAAGTCAGCCATAGTAGTAAGTGGCTCCTTATAAATAAATAAAAGAATGGATTTGTCTGTAGCTATAGAACTATTGACTTCATTATGGTATGCTAAAAAGTTACACTTCTTTCTGCCTTTTTCTTGATTGTTCTTGAGCTGAAGATGATCCGGGTAGACCTCATTGGGAGTCATAGGAACCAGAATTGTTAATCTACTTTTAAACTCACAGGAATTCCTATTGGTGTAACCATCATGAATAGCTCTGCGATCTGATTGCTATGGGCATCTAGGTAGTATATGCCCATCTTCCATTGGTAAAGCTGAACGTAGTATCTTATCCTCATACTTTCCAAAAGAGAATGGCACCGGTAATTGGTTTTGCAGTTCCATTTCTCTTTTTTCACTTAACCAATGCAGATTATATGGTCAAGTTTTTTAACCATAAAGTGACTAGCTACATTTGTCCACCTGGTTCCATCGATGATAAGGCTGCACAATTTACAATTCACCAAACAACGAGAGTGGAACAAGTTCTCTCTTTCTTCTTCTTCAACGGCCTTAGGTTGCATGCTTAGAATTCTTTTAGCCACCAAGAGATCTCCTTTAGTTGGGTACTCTTAACTTTCTTAGGGACTCTTGTTCATCAGCATATGCATATTCACAATTTTCTAGGAGGAACATCACTCTAGTCTTAAAGCATTCATTAGCATCATGTCCACAACCATGACACTGAAAGTAAGAAACATCACTAGAACGAGCTGCTCGTGGTTTAGTGACATCTTCAACACCCTCTTTACCCTTACTACTCGAGGTAGTATTTTCCTTACCCACCGTAGTTGGCTTAAAACTCTTCTAGAACTGAGACTTCTCTTCTCTTTTATACTCATTACGGGAATTCTGAGAGTTACTAAATCCAGACATTGTCTTGCCTTTTCCTGCTAGTTGTTATTCTATAAGAGTGACATTATGTAGCATCTCTTCCAAGTCCAAATAATGATGCATCTCAACTTGATCATGTATGTCTCTTTCAGCCCTCCCAGAAATCTTGCCATGTTTGCCTCACAATCCTCTAAAATATCATCTCGTAATTTAAGTGTCTCGATTTCCTAAAAGTAGTCCTCTACGAATTTGCTACCTTGTTTGAGTCTCTTCAGCCACTGGTGCAACTTCAGGTCATAGTGACCAGCAACAAATCTCCTCTGGAGTAATGCTTTCATACGTCTCCAGCTGCGGATTGGAAGCTCACAATTGCGTCTTCTAGTAGTACCAATTAATCCCACCAGCTGAGAGCATAATCATAAATTTTTGTGGCTGCCAATTTAACATTTATCTCCTCTATATAGTACTGACAATCAAAGACCAGTTTAATCTTCTTTTCTTATTCCAAGTATGCATTTGGATCATTCTCCCCATGGAATGGTGGAATTTTGAGCTTATGACCATTGATATTGTTGGCTTGTTGGTCTGCTTCTACACGTGGAGGTCTATGGTTTCTATTACTACAGTGTGATTGATCACAGCTGTTTCCATAGAAGTATGCAACTTCCTCATCATCATGTTCAGATCGATTTGCTCTAGCTATTCCTCTTCTACTGAGAACAATGTTCTTCTTCAATTCTACCTTGTTCAGCATCAGTTGTTGAGCTCATCTTGCAGAGCAATAATATGGGCAACCATCATAGGTTTGAACTTTGCAGTCATAGCTTGGATCAACACTTGTTCTTGGTAGTTTACTTAGTTCTACATCATGTTCAGCCATTGTTTATGCAGAACAAGTACACAAGTCACAAGTAAATTGTTCTTGCAGAAAAAGTTATAGATTTAAAGGATTACCAAAAGACACGCACTATCTTTAAACATCTCAGTAAGTTAAACAAATTTCTAGACAGAGAATACAAAAGATAACTTTTTAGGTTTCTCTAGAAAAGAGTAAAACAAAAAGGAACAAAGGAAATAAAATACTAAACTTTCATATCTAGATCTGATACCACTTGATATAAACCTCCATAGAGGAAGGATCATAATCTAATGTTGAGAAGTCAAAAAAATGGAAAATGAAGAGTCCATAGACTGAGTCGACCCCAAGTAAATCGAGTGGTTAGCTCAAGTGAGGCTTCAAGACGTAATTCTCGTACATATCTGATCACACTCAAAGAATGGTGACTCGAGCGGGGGTTTTAAGGCGACTCAAAGATCTGGATGCAGTCGAGCCTAAGGTGGTTTCATGAGGGCTCTAGACATGAACAGACGAATGGTGAACGGTACTCAACCTCAGTATGATCGAGTAGTGAGGTCAAGTGAGGCTCCGGTAAGCTTGACTTCTAGAGATCTGGATTTCTGTGGAAAACTTAGTTCTTATTTTTAAGGATTTTCAAACCTAAAAGAAGGAAGAGTTAGTTTTCCTAACTGAGATCTATCTACGTAGAGTTGTTTTAGGATAAAACATAAATGAGATCCATGGTATGACACAAAAGGACAGCCACTTAATAATATTAACCATTTGGACAAAAACCATTTAAACTTGCTAAAACCATAAACATGATTCGTTCTTTTGACAAACAAGACTTGGAAATGAGATCTCATAGATAAAGGTTTTCAACTCAGCACCATTATTTTATTTTCATTGTCTCAAAGAAATTTTTTGACAAAGACAAAAATAACGATTTTTGAAAGAGAAAACGGTTTCTAAAAAGAAAAAGTTTGAAAATCTTTTAGAAAAAAAAATACGCTTGTAGAAAAAATAAAACAAAATAAACAAGAAGCATAAATCATGTTCTTATACCATGTTGAAAATGAAAAATGTAATAGAGAATATATGAAGAATTGTGAGAAGAATGAGGAAATATGTTAGAAAATGCAATTTGGAGTATAAGAGAGAATAAGAGATTTTGTGAGAATGAGAGGAGAATATCGTGGATGAAGAAGAGAGAATAATGAACCAAAAGGTTAGATTATTTAGTATTCTACATGGTTTAAATAGACTAGGACAGAACCCTAGTATCTCTTTGCAAAACCAAAGAGTCAAAGTGACAACACATAAACGAAATAGAAAGTCTTTTATACACATGTGACTTTGCCTCCAAAAATTTAAATTGGAATTTCTAGATGGGCTTCCTAAGGCGTAAATATCAACATGCCAATTTTAGTCTTCAAGAAGAATCATGCAGTCCATCCTATAAGACCGCGCCATGAATTTGTATACATATGTGCTTTGGCGCATGTACCGCGTATGTCCTACTGTCGTCCGAATCACATCTAGTGTATGTACCACGAGATGAAATATGCACATCTAGATCATGTACGTTCAACAACTACTCGTCCATATCATGTTTTGGGAACATATAGCGGTTCATTGACAAACATACTGCGGTTGACCGACGGATGTGTACTGCGATCTGGTTTGACTTCTTAACAACAATCTTCTCTTGACACATCTAGGTCTTGGGAACTTCTTAAGCTACTTTTTGGGTTTTCTAAGGTTTATTTGGAGTGATCTCGGTAATCAGCATTGTGAACTTTAGGCAATAATCTCTTTTCATTCTTCTTTTTTAATATAATCGTCATAAACCAAGCCAAATCCCTGGAAAAATCATTGCATGTATCCACCCATAATCGCCACTCTAATCTCCATTAATTATAAAATCAAATTTTTTTCTATGTTGAAAAATCACAGAATGCAATAGAGACTTGATATACCGATCAGAACGCGTCGATCCAACGTTTCAACTCGTTTTATTAATATAATCTTTTCTACAAAAGACTTATACTTGTTGGTTACAACATCACCAACACAAAACGAAACAACACTCAAACCCTAAACAATGGCTCTCAAGAGTTTTCTCTCTCTAAACCTCAAACAAAAACTCCCCCAATCTATCTAGAGTGTTAAATGGCTCTACACACCCTAAGACCTTTTTATAGGTGGTACATCTTAACCTAGAATCTCTCGAATCCCTCAGATATGGAAACTCTCAAGTTAAGCCAAATTTCTATTTCTGCTTCACAGCGACCTGTCGTTTTTGTTGAAAGTGACTTGTCTTCGTACACCTTAACCTAGAATCTTCCATATTTCCCAAAAATGGAAATTCTCAAGTTAAGACAATTTTCTATTTCTTATTCACAGCAATTTGTGTATTCAGTTGACAGCTCATTGTCCTGAGTTTCACCTTGAACAGCAAGCCTCCGTCCAGCTCAGCTAGAATTTTTCAAATCTCCCAGAAATTGAAATTCTATCAATAAGGAATATTTCCTTTTTCTTCGAAACAGCAACATGACTTTTATTTAAAACGGCAACTTGACATTTTAGCTGATCTGCTCCTCCTCCAGCTCAGCCACTCGTCCAACTCATTCTCCAGCTCAGCGACTTGTCCAACTCAACAACTCTCCAACTCAGCAACTCATCCAGCTCAGCAATGTGATCTGTGTACTAGAAAATTTTCTTCAGACAGCCCCTTGTCCCCACACAGCTACTCGTCTTCACACAGCCACTTGTCTTCAACAAACTTGCATTTAAACAAGTTCTTGTATTTATTGACTCTTTGTTCAGCTCAGATACTCGTTCTTATCAACTACACGTTCATAACAACTTCTTGTTGAGAACAACTTCAGACATTTACTTGTTGAGAAGAGCTTCTTAGCTTGAATAACTTCTTATCGAGAACAACTTCAAACAACTACTTGTTGAGAAGAGCTTGTTACCTTGAATAGCTTCTTGTCTTGACAAGAACTTCAATCTTCAACTTCTATTACGATGACTTGTAGATTTCTTTTCTTATTTAGCTCTTTCACCACATCTTCCATTTCACATTAATGTATGATCTGTCTTCTGTGATATATTCCTCCAGTTGTTTGATCAATCTTCAACGATATGTTCCTCAAGTTGTCGGATCAATCTTTAGAGATTTGTTCCTCAGCTTGTCTAATCAATCTTCAATGACATTTTCCTCAAGTTGTCTAACAATTTTCAGAGATCTGTTCCTCAACTTGTCTGATTAGTCTCCAACAATATGTTCCTCAAGTTTTGCTGATCAATCTTCAGAGATCTGTTCCTCAACTTTTCTGGTCGATTCAAACACTTTTAATCTCCCCCTTTTTATCTCAGAGTGAAGATCAGAACCTGAGTTAAAAACAACTCAATAAGTGTAAGAATGCAAACTATGTGCTGATCTTAACACAGAGTTGTCTGATCAATCCAAACACTTATAATCTCCCCTTTTTATCTTAGAGTGGTGATCAAAGACATCTTTGTTTTCTGTGGAACTTTCAGCTCATTGATACATCTTTGTTTTATGTGGAACTTCAGCTCATTGATACATCGTTGTTTTCTGTGGAACTTCAGCTCATTGATTCCTGATGTGTTCTTATCAGTTAGCCGATTATTATATCTTCACCTTCTACAACTTCAGCTCCTTGATTTCTACTGTTCTGATTCTATCAGCATGCGAATTCAAACATCTTTAATCTCCCACTTTTAGCTGAGTTTGATAACCAAACACCTCATTGTACCTGTTCAAAACAAAACACAGACAAACATTGCACAAAGTACATGTTGATAGAACACGTCCAAAATTCATCCGAGTGCATTTATATAAGCAAACAAAGTAGCTAAGCAAAGCTTCTAAACTCCCCCATGATTGGGCATCAAACTATGTGTTAGACTCTTCTCCCCCTGTTTGATATCACAAATGATTTAAAAATCATACATGCAAACACAGAGAGAAGAGTCAACTCTAACCAAAGTGGACGAGAATCCCTAAGTACTCTTTTTCGTTCAAAACCTTAGAGATGGCATTCAGTTGAGTCTAAGGCAATCTGTTCATGATATGAGACGCCAAACAAGCAAAGATATATAGCACACACTCGTGTAGCCCACACAGAGGATCAGATGAGTCAGAATTTCAGAAGAATGTGAGTAACCCAAGCCAGTATCAAAACATGTGAACACATACCAAATTAAGACATGTTTAACTTTTAGCTTAATAGCATGAAATATATACCTATGGAAATCCTCAAAGCGAGCTGGACAACTAGCAAACAGAAACAGGACTTACAGAGGAGATCATCATACAACCACTGTCACAAGTTTACACCATATAAACGGTTGGGTCCTGCGGCTAGTCTTTCACCAGGCATACCTTTATCCTACGTATTTTGTAGCACTCTGTTTATATCACTGTATAATAGGCAGCTGGAATATCCTTTTGAGATACAAAAAACTGTGTGTACCCACAATAACCTTTTTTGGGTACACACATCATGAAGCATACATAGAGAACGGATCATTGCTTACGTTTTTGCTTATGCTCATTGTTCAATAGTCAGAACATGTATATCACTTGAATTTACAATTCAATGTTTGCCTCACAAGTCACTGTGCCATGTTATGACACAGTGTTGTATCAGAGATATCACTTGACTTCTCAATCAGCAGATATAAATGCTCTCCTCAGCTTTTTGGCCTCCTATTCTACAGCAACACATCCCTTTGCACACAATCTACACATACGGGCATGATAGGCAGCTGTTTTTCACAGTATGCAAAACAAATTATATACCATCAACTCGATTGAAGTATGATGCACAACAAAATCTAAAGCCTGTACCTGTCCACACTTTACACACTTGACTGTAATAAATAGATTTCACAAACACCAATAGCAGTTCTCAATGCAAAGAAACGATTAAAAATTTAGAGGTTTTGTGACTATAACAGCTAATTGAAATTCAGTGTTCACATGATCGATATTGTTTACCTTCTCTTCAACATGTTCTCGAATGAAATGATATGTAATCATGATGTGCTTAGTTCGAGAATGCAAGATAGAGTTCTTTGCAATGTTTATGACACTCTTATTAACACAATATATAGGTAGGTGTTCGAAAGGAGTACCATAGTTATCAGTCATCTGTTTTCAGATCATGTTCCTATCTCCAATAATCACAGAGTCGCAAATACCAAAACAATGTTTAGTTCAACAAATGCAGAGAAAATTCTATGGTTCGGTTAATAACTCAGCAAATTGTGCCCAAGTGGCCATAACGACAATTACTATCAGTTTCACACAATCAAGTTTGAAAAATCAATTGACTCATAAGAGGCTCATATTCACAAAAAATTATTTATGCTTTCCGGTATGATTATTTATCATTCAGAGGACGTATAGAATGTTTGTGTATGTGGATTACCGGGAATAACACCATATGTGTCTTGAGTAGTTAGACAGACGGTTGTCGTTCAGCACATAGCAACGTTGTTTTCCCAAGTTAACCCATGTGCTTTGACTCATTCCACATGCTTGCATTTTTCAAGACTGACCCTTTCTTCTTGCCTCGTCACCAGTTGCTATTCGTTTATCGTGTACAATCTCACAATTCAGCCTCCTCTCATGTTTGTCCATCATGTGTCGTGATCTTTTCTTGTTAGAACATCAAAAGTCTTTAGCATGATCATGACAATGGTAAATATCATGCTTTTGAACCCAAAGTATGTTCTTCACCCCATTGTCTCAGTAAGCTTTGTCATTCTGAATTGCTTCCTTTATTCTATTCATATAGTTGTGACACTTGGCTTTGATATGATCAAGCTTTCCACGAAACCAACATTTGGGTAGATGTTTCCAGTAGCTTTGATATGAGCTCATGTTAAACTGACCATGCATGGGTTGTTGACCAAACCTCTATGGTGTTGTTTGTGGATGTTCCCAGTTGCTTTGATACGAGTTCATGTTGTACTGACCTTTTTTCTGCTGTAGACCAAGCTTTTGTGAGGTTGTCCAAACTATTCTTGTGACCTTCTGACTTGGTGAAGTAGTCTTCTTGGTGACAGCTGCTTTAATAAAAATCTTGTCAATAGTTATGTTCTCAGCACCGCAATAACCCAAACCCCATTTTCCTTAGTCGGTTCTCCCAGATTGCAGGATCTTGTCGAGATCTTTTGTCCCTTTGGATAACATCTTAATGTTCTTTAGTTGTTCTGACAGACAACTCTAGCTCTATACTTTTAGCTTTTTCAGATTCCAACTCTCTATCTAGTTTCAGAGTTTTGTTGGACAGAAGCTTGTTCACAAGTATTAGCTGGCTGTTTTTCTCTTCCACATTAACAAGCTATCGATAGTTAACTCGTAGTTCATCGACAGTAGACAACCCCAGCTTACCTTCTTCATCTGAATCCTGGTAAGTTACAGCTTTTTGATCATATTGACTGACAGATGGTCTACCTCTTCTGACAACTCGACCAATCTGAAATGCGCAACCAGAACATTGTTCCTATCTTCGTCTTCTGAATCACTCTTGCTCCAGCTTACTAACACCTTCTTGTCATTCCGCTTTGAAATCCTAACACAATCAGATTTCATATGACCATACCCTTGACACTCGAAGCACTTTAGTGTCATATTCTTTCTGATAGCAATTGAACAATCAGAGAATACAACAGAGACTTGAAATACCAATCAGAACACGCTGATTCAACGTTTCAACTCGTTTTATTAATATAATCTTTTCTACAAAATACTTATGCTTGTTGGTTACAACCCCGCCAACAAAAAACAAAACAACACTCAAACCCTAAACAATGGCTCTCAAGAGTTTTCTCTCTCTAAACCTCAAACAAAAAAATCCCCAATCTCTCTAGAGTGTTAGACGGCTCTACACACCCTAAGACCTTTCTATAGGTCGTACATCTTAACCTAGAATCTCCCAAATCCCTCAAATATGGAAACTCTCAAGTTAAGACAAGTTTCTATTTCTGCTTCACAGCGACCTGTCGGTTCCATTGACAGTGACCTGTCATTTTCGTTGACAGCGACCTATCTTTGAACACATTAACCTAGAATCCTTCATATCTTCTTGAAATGGAAATTCTCAAGTTAAGACAATTTTTCATTTCTTCTTCACAGTGACCTGTCTTTTCAGTTGACAACTCATTGTCCTGAGTTTTACCTTGACCAGCAAGTCTCTGTCCAGCTCAGCTAGAATCTTCCAAATCTCCCAGAAACAGAAATTCTATCAATAAGGAATACTTCCTTTTTCTTCAAAAATGCAACATGAATTTTCTTTGAAAAGACAACTAGACAATTTAGCTGATCTGCTCCTCGTCCAGCTCAGCCACTCGTCCAACTCGTTCTCCAGCTCAGCAACTTGTCCAACTCGCTCTCCAGCTCAGCGACTTGGCCAACTCATCCAGCTCAGCAATGTGATTTGTGTACTAGAAACTTGTCTTCAGACAACCCCTTGTCTCTACACGGCTACTTGTCTTCACACAGCCAATTGTCTTCAACAAACTTGTGTTTAAATAAGTTCTTGAATTAATCGACTCTTTGTTCAGCTCAGATACTTGTTATTCTCAACTACACGTTCATAACAACTTCTTGTTGAGAACAACTTCAAAAATTTATTTGTTGAGAAGAGCTTCTTAGCTTGAATAACTCCTCATCGAGAACAACATCAAACAACCACTTGTTGAGAAGAGCTTCTTAGCTTGAATAGCTTGTTGTCTTGACAAGAATTTCAATCTTCAACTTCTGTTATGATGACTTGTAGATTTTTTTCTTATTTAGCTGCTTCACCACATCTTCCATTGCACATTAATGTCTGATCAGTCTTATGTGATATTTCCTCAAGTTGTTTGATCAATCTTCAATGATATTTTCCTCAAGCTGTGTGATCAATCTTCAGAGATATATTTCTCAGCTTGTCTGATCGATCTTCAATGATATGTTCCTCAAGGTTTGTTATCAATTTTCATAGATCAGTTCCTTAACTTGTCTGATCAGTCTCCAACAATATGTTTCTCAAGTTGTGTGATCAATTTTTAGATATCTGTTCCTCAACTTGTCTGGTTGATTCGAACACTTTCATATGTTTACCGAGCAAAATTGTCATTGGACTTTATAGTTATTCTGGGCGATTTCTCATTTTTATTTTTATAATGTGGTTTTATTAAATTAAGGATTTTGGATGTTTTTTCTTATTATTGGATCGATATCAAGTAAGGCAAATGTCAAACGTAAACTCAAATCCAAACCTTAAATCTTATAAGCGAAGATTACATGATTACCTTACTGTTGGAAGTGGATCCGACATCCTACTTCGGTCCACGGAAAACAATGAGTCGAATACAAAAGAACAACTCGGTTGCAAGCACTAAGTCTTCAACTCGAATAACATATTCGACTAGGAAAAAGTATCGTTTCAGATGGTTTTTCGAACCTGAAGAGAAGTCTGATGAAACGTTAGCAAAACAAAGAAATAGAAATTTTCCTGTTCCGATATGGAAAATTTCCATAAATTTGGCACGGATCTTAACAGATTCAACCTTATCTAAACAATTGTAAATCTTCCTTTATTTTCCACACATGTGACCATCTCTATGAACTATAAATAGAGACACAATCCTTTGAAAAAGGGATCCGCTTTTTGGCATACTTGGATCTAGCTTGTCCCGGTCTAGAGATCGCCGTATATAGCTTGGCGAGGTTGGATCGGCGAGTTTACCGCCGATCAATCACCTCCTATCCTCTAGATTCATGTTTATTAACCTAGATTTATCTATTGTCATTATATTGCTCTGTTTTGTGATCAATTCTCTGCTTCTGAATGTTTTGTTCTGTTTTAATTTTGCCTCGTAGTGTATTTTTCCTTTGTGCTAGTTTGAGAGCTTGTTAGAAAAATGACCTATCTTTGTGAGAGATCGGTAGGTTATCTGAACTAGAATCTAGTACTAGATAAGCTGTTTACATGCATCACTGAGTATTGGTTCGACACATCCATCTACTTACCACTACCCTTCTATGATTTGATTGCATAGACCAAAAATCTTGTTACAAATTGGCGTCGTTGCCAAATCAGTTTCTGTTTGTTCCAATTTATAATTTGCTAGTTTTAGGATCAGATTTATTGTTTTTTTATTCCAACTAGTCTGTATTTCACTAAGCTTGGATCCCTAAGGTCCAGGCCTCAACCTTATTGACAAGTTGTTTTTTCTGTCTTTGCAGGCCTCGCAGGTACCCTCGCCACTTACCACCAAGGCCAGCTACAGAATCAGAATCCTCGCTCCAACTCCTGCGAGCTGTGCGAGTGGTCAGTTCAGTTTGCTCAGTTGATGAACACAAGGTCAAAAGGTTCCCACAACGTTTCCACACCCGCCGACGACATCAATCAGCTGATCCATGAGATCCGACGTCAGCGCAACACAATGCAGCAACCATAGCCAGATTTAGATAATCCTACACCAGTAACGACTTTGGATGGAACTCCCCCGTTGGTTAACGAGGCTGCCCACCAGGCGCAAGCACAGAATCCAGCTCGTCGCCCTCGCTGTATTGGCGCGAGTGATGCACCGAGTACACGTACGATACGGAATGGGATTCAGCCACCAGCGATCCAGAACAACAATTTTGAGATCAAGAGTGGTCTCATCTCCATGGTGCAGAATAACAAGTTTCATGGTCTACCCTCGGAGGATCCCCTCAACCATCTCGATGAGTTCGAGAGACTGTGCTCACTCACTCGCATAAATGGAGTGAGTGAAGATGCGTTAAAGCTTAAGCTCTTTCCCTTCTCTCTTGGGGATCGAGCACATCAGTGGGAGAAACACCTTCCCGCCATATCGATAACATCTTGGCCGGAGTGTAAATGCATGTTTCTCACCAAGTTCTTTTCCAACTCACGTACGACAAAGGTTCGGAATAGCATATCCAACTTTGTTCAGCAAAGCAGCGAGTCTTTGGCCGAGGCTTGGGATTGGTACAACACTTATGAGGCTCGGTGCCCTCATCACGGTTTCAGAGAGGATACCTGTAACGTCCCTGAACCAGCCTTAGTCTGGAAAACATTTCGGATGGTCGAGAAAATGGCCAAAGGGGCGGAAAACAGCTCAAATCAGCTCACAACTAGCTGGAAGGAGTAAAGGTCAAGCTGGGCCAGCTCGAAACCAGCTGAGTGAACTGATGGGAAGCTGGATCAGCTCAGCCAAGTGATAGTCCAGCTGAGCCAGCTGACTGACAAGTCCACCAGCTGACAGACCAGTCCACTAGCTGGACGATTATGGGCGATTGTCGGGTTGTGGTCCGACCCACGGACCTAATGGACCAAAGGGGTGGGTGGATGCGGTTGGACCCGCGAACCAACACACCTTTTCGGCAACAAAGGCGAACGTGCGCCTTTAACCTAAAGGATGCACCTGTCCGCCAAAAGTTGCATCCGATCACCCAAAAGGCACCTTTCCGCGGATGGACGCGTCCATACATGCTCCATAAAAAGAGCGCGCGCCTCCCTTCTTCCCCATTCAGTCACGATCACGAAAAACTCCAT
>OVBA01004305.1:0-23986 GCA_900406435.1 Lepidium aucheri | reverse complement strand
TGAGGAAAATATTTTGGAATCTCAGGTCTTTTTGGTTACAGACATTTGCCTATTAGATATTAGTTTTTTCCAAGAAAGAAAATGTGAGTTGGAAACAGAGAAGAAACAAAAACATTATTAAACTTGAAATTATTTATAAAAGTAATTAAAATATGATTAGACAGTCAAATGAAAGAATTTTATGAGTTGGTACCTATATCACTTAACATTAATATTTTTTTAACATCTAACGGTTTGACTAACAGTTAGACTGGTCAATGTAGTTTTTGACACAATTCAATATTACATGTATGAAATTTAAAAAGTCTGATTGTATAGGTATGTTTTCGTACAGTATAAAAGATCATGTACTAATTTTAGCACATACATATTTTTTGGGTATGAATAATCCGTTTTCCCTACTCATTGATGTTATTTTTTTGTTTTTTTAATCTTTTAAAATATGTTGAGTGTATATTATACGTTTATATTTTTAATATATCATAATTTTTTTGGTAAATAATAGAAACTATGTTTAGATCTGCTATTGGTTGCTTAAATTTTATGTTAATTTTGCAACAACAGAATTCTATTTATGTTTTTTTTAACACCAAATTCTATTCATGTTTATAATAATAATTTATTGCTTACGCTTTTCATTTATTTTCAAATTTGAATTGGATGTTATTTTTTTGTGTCATTTGTACATTTTGTTATATATATTATTCTTATGTTACGAACTTTGTGATGATGTTTAATTTTGTTTTGTTATTTGTCAGGTAATAAATCCTTTGTTTTTCAACATTAACAAATGCACCAGTTAATCCATTTTCTACCATGTAGAAGAATTGAGCACACAAGAACTTTTAGAAAAAGCTCTACTTCATCTTTCGCAAGACATGTTACATAGTAGATTCTAGTTCACTCAAGCATACAAATATAAAAGGGATCCAAGACACATCTCATAACCAGTTAAAGATGAAAATCTAAAACTAGTTGACGACTATGGTGACATCAAAATGGAAGATCGACCATTGGTTTTGATAAATTTTACATAATTTTCTTAATTTATTTGTTTAGAGTAATGAAGTTTGGTCTAGGTGTAATTGATGTTGAATTCTTGACATGGATCATAAATCTGAATCAAATGTACAAAAACAAGGTGAGTCGATGCATATCTCTTCCAACTTCAAATGCATATCATCTTCAATTTTACTATATGTATATATTTTTTATTAGGATATGGATGTTATGGTGTATTCATTTAGGGAGAATACATCTTTAGGCCGATAGAAATCAGTTCGTATTTTTTTCATGGATTGTCTATTTAGTGTACAATTCAAAGTAGAATATCAGAAATTCATTAAAAATCATCGAAAGTACAAATAGAGTCATTTTCATGAAATCGTATGGAAATGGTGAGCTTCCTATACATGGAAAGACAAGAAAATAATGGGCAATAGACATCGATCTTATATACACTCCGATAAATATCAATCATTTTCACTAAGTTTCATTGTGCATTAACTTCATTTAGGAAACAATTGAAGTATTTGATTGTATGCCAATTAGAACCTATTAAATCTCAACTAATCTCTCAAAAACCACATTTAGATGAACTATAATACGTAATTCCAATTATTACTAATAATATATTTCTAAGATAAACGATATATAATTATTTGAAAGCAAAATTATTTTGTGTCTTTAAAATTCGGTTGATTTTTTTAATATCTTGATAAATTTACTAATTGAGAACATAATCCTCATAGAGAATATTAGTTATACAACTTCGAATTAAAAAAAACTGAAACGATTGTTGGACGTGGATTCGAGATTCTACTTTGGTTTACTGAAAAACAACGGGTCGAATATAAAAGAACCACCTGGTTGCAAGTACTAAGCCTTCAACTCGGATAAAATATTCGACTCGAAAAAATGTCTCGTCTCGGAAGGTTCCACGAATCTGAAGGGAAGCCGGATGACACATCGTAACAGGAAAACTTCCATAAATCTAGCACGAATCTTAACAGATTCAGTCTTATCAACAAGATCTGTAAATCTTCCTTTATTTTCTACATATGTAACCGCCTATATAAACTATAAATAGAGGCACATTCCTTGGAAAAAGGGATCGACTTTTTAGCATACTAAATCTAATTAGAACATCAATTCGACAATCATTCCTTCTTGTTCTTAGTTAACTAAGCTCTTGCTCCCAATCAAATCTACAAGTGTCTTTGCCCATTCTCTCCCACTCTTTTAATCAGGAACCACCGTTTTAGTGCTCATTGTGCTAAGACCGGTTCCAACAGTGGGTGTCGTGTGTGGGAAAGATATCGAGGAACATCTTCACAAAAGCAAGAGAAAACTCTGAGAATTAGAAGATGGTTAAAGGAAAAATCACCATCAGCTCACCGAAAAGGAGGGAACCTCTCCTTTAGGAGTATGTCGATTTAACAAATGGATCAACCCTGAATTAAACTCGAACTGAGGGAAAATCAACAAGAGACTCGGGAAGACAATGATCTTCCACCACCACCACCGGGATCACTAACACTCAGAACTTTAGTGCGAAACCTGATCGCACAGCATGAAACTTCTGACCAAAGAAATGCCGAGAGGTTCGATCGGCTTGAATCTTGTTCGAACGAGAGTAATCTCCCAACTACACAAGTCAATAGGCCATGCACGCAAGCATTGGCTAGTGTTCAAAGAACACTATTTAGGGACTTTCCAAGTCTGGAGCCAGTCAACACTTCAGTGCAGGATCATTCTGCTATACCGAGTACGTTTGGACAGCAAGGGCAAGTAACATTGGACGCTGCAACCGTATTGAGGATGATGGATGACATAAAGTCAAAATTCCATCAAGCTACCAGCTCGGCACTCGAGATAGGAAGGATCCTAACTCAGGCACAAAATTTGTCATTCGCACCGCGACTAAGGAGAGTCTTGGTAAATAGAGAAATACGGCTTTGATGCCCCTCTTATGATAGAAATTCATACCCTGTGGAATGCATGAGTGCCTTCAACGTCATGATGAATGGTATCAACTACACCATGGACAACAAAGATGCAGCCTACTGTTAGCACTTCGCAGAAAATTTAACCAGAGACACCTTCGTATGGTTCACCAGCTGTTAGTCGGATCAATCGAAAGTTCAATCAACTCGTCGAGTTGTTCATGAAGCAATATGCTTTATTCATCAATCAAGATACCTCAACTGCTGAGTTGAGATCTTTAAGACAAGGCTTCGACGAGCCTTTGAAGTCATATCTCAGACGCTTTAAGAAGATTCTGACGAAGGCCAAAGTCAGTGACGACATGGCTATTGAAGCCCTCCGAACTGGAATGGTGACTGAAGAAACACTTAAACGGGACCATTTTGTCTATAGACCCAATACAATCTCCCACGCCCTTTGTAAGGCGGCAAGACATGCAGAGTATGTAGAGGAAAAGCAAATCCTCTCACAAAACCAAGATATACAGCAAAACTCAGCAACTAAAGAGCCGAGAAAGGGGCATTACAAGCCAAGATAGCATAATAAAGGGAAAGTGAACTCAGCAACCGTATTTCGAGTTGGGGAGAGTAATAGCCCCGTGACAAGTCATTTAAAAACACCTACAATCGGAAAAAATACTGCGAGTTCCATAAGAAAGTGGGTTATTTGACCGCGAAATGCAAACAGCTGCAAGAATTCCTTGCTGAGAAATTCAGTAAGGGAGAATTAAAGGTTTAAGAAGAAGAAACCCAGAGGTACAAAGCACAGAAACGAGAAAAAGCCAAGCAACGAGAAGCTGGTTTCAAATTGGCAAACCCGAAGGCTAACACCCAGAAGCAACTAAGCTTCAAAAGCCAGAGGGGGACAATGATGGATCGGGCGAACTACGAGTTGTTGTCAGTGTAATCATGGGCGGATTGTAATTTTTTGACAAAACTATTTGTTCAATTAAGAAATACGAACGAAAGGTAGTCGCCTTAGTCAACTAGGAGCCTGTCAAGGAGTGCATGCACATAGTGGATTCAGTGATCACTTTCACCACTGAAGATGTCAAAGGAGTCAGCTTCCCACATAACGATCCCATAGTCGTCAACTCCAAGTTGCCGACAGCGATGTTTCATGAATTCTCATCGATACTAGGAGTTCAGTGGATCTAATATTCAAGGAAACTCTTGATAAGATGGCATTTCTAGATGTTCAGCTTAAACCTGCTGATAGAACCTTAACCGCATTCTATGGAAGTACAATCAATGCAATCGGAACAGTGAAGCTGGCAATCTGAGTTGCTGGGATTACGAGATGGATCAAGCTACTTGTTGTAGATAAACCACCGATCTACAACATGATCCTAGGAACACCTTGGATACATACAATGAAGGTTGTGCCCTCGAGCTATCATCAATGTGTTAAGATCCTGACCAATGAAGGAGTCTACACACTAAAAGGAGATCAGAAGATGGCTAGGACCTGCTTTATTGCCAAATTGAAGTTAAGGAGCAAATCATGTATGATTGCCGCATCGATATGAAGCAGAGTATTAATCGTTCCATCTGCTCCCAAGAAACCAGACCAATCGACTGTTGAACTCGTCAACATCGATTTGGTCGATCCGACAAAATGTGTAAGTATCACCACTGACCTGAGAAAGCCAATCAAGGAGAAACTGATATGACTCCTCGAAGAGAATGTCTCAACATTCGCATGGGCACCAAGTGATATGCCTGGAATCAACCCGGCGATCACCAGTCATAGGCTGAATATCGATCCGACATCTAAGCCAATCAAACAGAAGAGAAGGAAGCTTGGGCCACAGAGAACAAAGGTCGTGATCAAAGAAGTCAAAAAGCTGATTGAAATCAGAATAATCACCGAAGTTTAATACCCTGAATAGCTAGCAATTTGGTAGTCGTTCCAAAGAAGAATGGAAAATGGCGAGTCTACGTAGACTTTACCGACCTCAACAAAGCTTGTCCAAAAGAAAGCTTCCTGTCGCTGAATATCGATCAAATCGTCGAGGCAACAGTTGGAAATGAACTTCTTTCATTTATGGATGCTTTCTTGGGGTATAACCAGATTCGAGTGCATCCCGATGACATGGAAATGACTTCATTCATCATGAAACGAGGCACTTACTGTTATAAATTAATGCCATTTTGATTGAAGAACGTTGGAGCTACCTACCAGCGCCTCGTGAACAAAATGTTTGCCGATCAGCTTGGGCAAACAATGGAAGTATATATTGACAACATGCTTGTCAAGTCGTTAAAAGTGGAAGATCACGACGATCATTTAGATCCTTGCTTTAAAACTTTGAATGAATACCAGATGAAGCTCAACCCAGCAAAATGCACTTTTGGAGTTACATCAGGAGAATTCCTCGGGTATATAGTCACTCAAAGAGGAATTAAAGCAAATCTAAAACAGGTCACGATAATTCAAGAGTTGCCCTCCCCGAAGAATAAGCGAGAACTACAAAGTCTGATAAGTCAAATAGCCACCCTGAACCGCTTCATATCGCGTTCGACCAATAAATGTCTTCCATTCTACAACTTTTTGCATGGAAACAAAGAATTAAAGTGGGACGAAAGCTGCGAGAAAGCTTTCTCTGAGTTGAAAGAGTACCTTTCAACACCGCTGATTTTTGCCAAGCCAGAAAACAGAGAACCACTGTACTTGTACATTGTAGTTTCTACCTTGGCAGTTAGTGGTGTACTAGTCTGAGATGACAGAGGAACTCAGTATCCGATCTTCTTTATCAGAAAATCACTGGATGGAGCCAAGTCCCTATATCCAACCATAGAGAAGCTCGCACTAGCAGTAGTAACCTCGACAAGAAAGTTACGATCTTACTTCCAGTCTTATACTGTTATAGTGTTAACAAACCATCCACTACAGACAATACTATATAGTCAAAATCAGTCAGGACGACTAACAAAGTGGGCGATTGAGTTAAGCAAATACGATATCAAATTCAAAGGATGTACAAGTGCGAAGTCACAAGTCTTAGCTGACTTCATAACCGAGCTATCGCCAGATCTAGAACCTCTAAACATGATAAAAGAACAAACATGGAAGGTATATGTGGATGGATCTTCATCACAGCACGGCTCAGGAGTAGGCATCCAGCTATAGAGTCCTACAGGAGAAATCTAAGAGCAGCAATTCCGACTTACATTCCCGACTTCAAACAATGAAGCAGAGTACGAGGCTCTAATTGCGAGAATAAAACTGCATAAGAAGTCAGAGCTACCGACATCGATTGCTATTGTGACTCCCAACTTGTCGTTAACCAAGTAAACGAGGGTTACAACACAAAGAATGATCGGATGGAAACCTACCTTCATGTGGTAAAAGAGTTAACTAAGGAATTAAGATTTAAGATCAACAAAATCTCAAGATCTGAGAACACTTCCGCCGACGCCCTAGCCACTCTTGCATCTACAACAGACCCCATCCAATGGCGAATCATCCCAATGAAAACATAGATTGACCAAGCACAAGTATAGCAAAGGGAGATCTAGAACTCGTCTCAGCTACAGACAAAGTCCGGGAAGAATCCCATTCCTAGATGGCAAATGCCGAACATAATGATAAACAGAAAGTGGACTGGCGAGATGAAATCTTAGCTTACATCTTAGACGGTGAAACACTAGAAGACAGATGGACAGCAAGCCAATCAAAAGCCAAATGTGCTTTCTACGCTCAAGTTGGCATAAAACTTTACCGAAGAAGTACAAATGGAGTACTACTCACTTGCGTTCACGGAAATGAAGTCGATGAGATCATCAAAAAGACACACCATGGAGTGGGAGGAAACCACAACAGTGGAAGAACACTCGTTCGAAATATCATAACACTTGGATACTATTGGCCGACTATGGCAAAGGATTGCACCAAATACACTGCTAAGTGTGACAAGTGTCAAAGACACGGGCACATTATTCACGCTCCAACCGAGGACTTAACAACGGCAATAATGTCTTATCCATTCATGAGATGGGCAATGGATATAGTCAGACCATTACCATCATCCCGGCAAAAGAGGTTCATGCCCCTTATGACCGGCTACTTCTCGAAGTGGGTCGAAGCAGAAGCTTACTCTCAGATCAAGGATAAAGATGTAATCAAATTCGTATGGAAAAACATTATCTGCCGACATGGTCTTCCATACGAGATTGTAACCGACAATGGATCTCAATTCATCTCGGTGAAATTTACCAACTTTTGCACCAGATGGAATATCTGAGTAAGCAAGTCAACACCACGAAACCCATAAGGAAATGGCCAGGCTGAAGCCACGAACCCACAGATCTTTTATGGTCTAAAGAAACGACTCTCAGAAAAGAAAGGAAGTTGGGCTTCTGAGTTAGAGGGCATATTATGGTCACATCGGACCACACCTTGGCGATAAACTGGACGAACTCTATTCTCCCTTTCTCAGGAAATGGAGGCAATGGCTCTAGCCGCGATAGTTATGCCAACTTTACGCCATGAACGTCTTTCCGAAAATGAAGATGCTAACAACAATACTATGGAAAGTAGTATTGATGACTTACAAGAAGAACGCGATGAAGCACTTCTTCGAGTACAAAATTATCAGCAACAAGCCGCAAAGTACTACAACAAGAAAGTATGCAGACGACACTTTGTAGTCGGAGATCTTGTACTTTGAAAAGTGTTCGACAACACGACCGAGCTCAATACCGGGAAACTCGGTGCAAATTGGGAAGGGCCATACATTATCTTTGAAGTCATAAAGGCAGGAGTATACAAAATCGCTAGCATGGAAGGAATACCAATTCCTCGAAGTTGGAACTCCATCAACCTGAAGTGATACTATTACTAAAAACTCGCCATCTCGGTGGATAAGATGCGTCACTTAACGCATATCTGTGTACTTAATTAGTTATGTAATGAGAACTATGTCTTGGCTTGATCCCTTCGGGGTACGTAGGTAGCCTTCGGGTCCAGCTAGAACTCTACAAAAATTTTATTTGTCCCAAGTCGGTATTTAAAAAAAAGGAATAGGTTACACCCTATATCTTCACAAGTCGCAAGCCGAGATAAATTTTTGCAAAGACAAACGCAATTTATCTTTGAGCCGAGTCTTAAAATCTCGCCAAGCTTAATCTCGAAAATCTTATTCCAAGCGAAGAAATTTTACTGAGTCTAAACCTCAAAGAATCCCCGCCTCAAAGGCTTAGTCCTTACCTCAAATGCCGAGTTCTCAACTCGTCCAGCCTAATCTCGAAAAACTTAAAATCACTGAGTGTAAATCTCAAAAATCTCCAAACTAAGGTCTAATCCTTATCTCAAATATTGAGTCCTCAACTCGCCAAGCCTAATATAAAAAAACTTAAAATCAATGAGTCTAAATCTCAAAAATCTCAAACTAAAGCCTAGTCCTTACCTTAATCAAGTTCTAAACTCACCGGACTCAACCTCAGAAAAATTATACAATACTTGATTGTTACGAGATTAACTTCGCCTAACACTAGCAAGAATCTAATTCTCAAAGGAAGAGACAAGACCTAAAGCTTTACGAGATGGAATTCTCACCAAACAAACGGAACAAAGTTCCAAACAGGTTTACAATTCTCATCAAGAAGAAAAGCAATACTTTGTACAGGTTTACGAGATTAAAATCACACTTGAAAGGCAAAACAACGCTTTTTATAGATTTTCTGAGATAAAAATCTCACTTAAAAAACAAAGCAAAAGCTTTGTACAGATTTGCCGAGATTGAAATCTCAAAAAAGACAAAGCACAGTTTTGTACAAAGTTACGAGATGAAAGTCTCAAACAAAGTCAGAACAAAGATTCTGAATAAATAATCAAAAATTTTTTAGACCAAGTTTTACGAATACGGTTTCCAAATCTGAACTTCTTAAAACTCAAACTCAGTCCTAAAATCTTAGCTTTAAAGTCGCATAACAGAATGTTCTCTTCCTAATCTAAAACAAGATCAAACTTTCTAAACATAAGAAGAAGCTCGTCTAAACGCGCAAAAACAAGGAAAAGGATCTAAGGAACCAGAATTTGTAGAATGATGAGTCAAATCAGTTAAACAATTAATTCACTCATGATCAAATTTTGTTTCATTTACACAAGAAAAATATTTACAAAAGCACTAAGTGCGAATAAGTATGTACAACTCCTAAAAGAAGCCAAGTGACAGCTACTAAAGAAAACTATGACAAAGCCCGGAGAAAATACGGTGCTTCTGTGAATCCACTTTGGCCAACATTGGAGGCTTCTCCAACATTGGACGTTCATGAAGAACCTTCAAGATCTTCAAGTTTTCAACAGTTAAGGCCTGATGGAGAAAAGAGTCAAAATCCCCCCTCATAGTGTCCAACTCATCACGTAGCTTCAAAACCTCCTTGCCCGCTTTCTCAGCAGATTCAAAAGCGGCACAATGATCAGAATTGGCACAGTCAAGTGACTCCAATAAAGCCTCATTGCGAATGACCAATTTGAGGACGTTCTCTCGCTCAAGTTTCAACTCATCCTTAACACGAACAAGTTCCTTTTCTGCCTCAGAGAGCTTAGACCAAAATTCACTCACTTCAAGATAACTTCCAGTAGTGCGACCAAATGTGCTCCTCCGAGAACTGCTTTCCGGGTTGGCAACGGATCTCTCTTGTTCTAATATAATGTTGTTCATGTAAGCGATAAACTGTAAAGAAGACAAGAGAGTAACAAGTCAGAAATCGGAAGTCAGACAATATATACAAAGAAACAATCAAAAATCAGTTCGAACCTGGAACAAACAAATACGAAGCCTCTTCATACTCTTCCCAATTCTTCATTTGATCTGGAGAAGAGAGATGCTCCAGTGAAGTCCTAATCTGACTCATTAAGCCAACACACTCAGACCGAAAGTCCAAAATCAGATGATGACTAGTATGGTTGTGGGTAAATCAGAAGTCGGGGTACTCCTACTCCTTTCACGAGAAGAACCTGCGGAACCACCCCTGCCACCTTCTCTTAGAGAACCAAACACCAACGGCGCATCAACTCTCACCTTTTTGTAGGCCATGAATCTCCACGGTCAGACCCAAAAGGAACTTAACCAAGTCCCGAGATGAAGCAGGTACAGGTTCGTAAACCCTAGAAGGACCTCTAGAAGGTCGAACATTTAAACCCTCAAGTGCAGAATTGACACCAGCTTCAACGTTTGGAATTTTAAAATTGTCAAGACCCATTTTCAAAGATGAATGAAGAAAAGAAGTTAGAAAAACTTAAAGATGATTGAAGATAGAAGAACTCGGAAGTTGTTAAAGCAAGATGGTGTAGATGAAAAGTGAATGGTAAATTAAGAAGAAGCACGATATTTATAAAGAAGTACTAAAATACAAAGCAAAACAGAACTGTAACTATAACTCGGCAAAAAGTAATCAAAGCGACGTCACACGGTAATAATGATGATTCACGTAAAACCAAGGCGGCTGTTCAACTAGCCCACTGGAAAACTGACTCGTGGACTGAAGATTCTGGAAGATGAAACAACCTTTCTGACTCAGAAATTCGGCACTAGAATTTTCCGAGTCTAGGGGGACAATTGTTGGAGGTGGATCCGAGATCCTACTTCGGTCCACTAAAAACAACATGTCGAATATAAAAGAATCACTTGGTTGCAAGCACTAAGTCTTCAACTCTGATAAAATATTTGACTCTGGAAAATGTCTCGTCTCGCCATTTTACATGTTAGGTAAATATGAAAATTTCCATAAATAAACGAAAAATATACTTCCTCCGTTTCAGTTTAGTTGTCATTTTAGAATTTTGCACACATATTAAGAAAATATGTAAATGTTCTCTTATGCCCTTATTTGACTATTAAAATTCCAAACTATTTAATATTTTATTTATTCAAGTAGGGATAAATGAGATTATTTTATATTGAAAATTACATTAGAAAATTAGAATGACAACTAAAATGAAATAAAAAATTTAGCTTAAAATAACAACTAATATAAAAAAGAGAGAGTATATATTTCGTTTTCCACGTCGGACGGTTCCTCTGGGGCCACTAAAAGCGAGTACAAAAATAAAAGTGAAAATGTCAAAAGAGAAAAGACGAAGTAGCTAATAATCGAATCTAATAAGCAATTCCGGGAAATTCTGTTTGTAGGTGACATTCCTCTTCTAGGGTTCTTTAGCTATGGATTTCCTCTCCATTTTCTTTCTTCCCCGTCATAACTTATCCTGAAGCAAATGTAGCTTTCAATTGCGACACTAGGGTTTTTCTGTTTGGTTCCTAGATTTTGTTCCCTTTTCCTCGCCAATTTTATCGAAATTTCTGGGTTACCTTGGAATGAAGAAGCTTTTTGGAGGCCCGGGAACTTTGTGTGGTCTGTTATTAAGAATCGGGCAATGTGCTTCAGCTGCGGCTTCAATCGGCGTTATGGTCTCTGCCAAGCAGTTCTCTCTTCACACTGCATTTTGGTACGATTTCGATTTCCTCAAGTGTTGCTCTATTTCCTCTACTCTCGTTTTTTCTCGATTAGGTGTTGGATTTCATTTTGGGTAAAATTTTAAGGATTTTGGTAGTGAATTAACTGATCTGGTAATGGAAAATGAATGTTGTACAGTGTTTTTTTTTTTTGGGTGTAAATCAATTGTGGAGAAAGAATTTAGTAAAAGACAGTCATTGGTTTGTTTTCAGCTACTTGATTGCAGCAATGGGACTTCAATTGCTATGGAGCTTTGGACTCGCATGTCTTGATGTTTATGCTCTCAGAAGCAAAAAAGATCTTCAAAACCCAATCTTGGTTAGCTTATTTGTCGTTGGTGATTGGGTATGCACCACCTCTTGCTGTTTCCTAACTAAGCGTTCTTGATATGATGTTTTCAAGGATTGAAAAATTGAAACTGTTTATTATTATATGCAGGTGACTGCAATGTTATCTCTTGCAGCTGCGTGTTCATCAGCAGGAGTTGTAGTGTTATACGAAAAAGATATCAAGTATTGTGATTCTCAAAGCCAATATCCATGTCTTAGGTATGAAGTAGCTGTAGCTCTTTCTTTCGTCACTTGGGTCCAAATTGCTGTTTCTTCTCATGTCACATTTTGGATCTTAGCCTCGGTTTAACAAAAAACTCCAACCTTTTCTTTTCGGAATGTTTGGACATCTTTGTAGCTTTGAAGACATAAAACAATCTGCCTCAAATGAAATCTACTAATGTCTGTTTCTCGCTTAAAGAAAACTCATCAAGATTGAGCTCGCTTGATCATGTGAATTCTCTTCTCATATTATTTATTTACAACCGAACAAAATGTCATTACAGAAAGAAAGTTTCAAATTCCATGTAAAATGCTCTCGATCTCCTTGGCTGCAGCTTTCATGGTTGGGCGATATTGTCTGGTCTCCTTCACGCACCGCTTAGCCAAAACTCCAAGCTCCTTCATAGACTCGATTTCCATTGCAGTAGCTGCTTTTCCGATCACCGGATCAATTACATCCATCAATCTCCCTTCTTTCAAAGCCTTCCTTACAAACACCACAAGATTCACATCATCCTCCTGTCGATTGAAATCAATCGGTTTTTTATAGGTCAATAACTGGAACAACACAACACCAAAGCTATACACATCACTCTTATCTGTCAACTGGAAGTTGAGGTAATATTCTAGATCTAAATAACCTAAGGTTCCTTGAGCACAGGTCGTGACGTGGCTCACATCGCTCACACCCAGTCTCGATTATCCGAAATCGGTGACTTTAACATCAAGATTCTCATTGAGGAGAATATTGCTTGATTTTACATCTCTGTGGTAAATAGGCGGTGTAGCTGATGAGTGAAGGTAATCAAATCCTTGAGCCGTCTGATGAGCGATCATGAGGCGGCGTGGCCACGGTAAAGGATCATATGATCCAACACCATAAATGTGCTCGAATAAAGTTCCGTCGGGGACGAATTCATAAACGAGAATCGGCAAATCTAACTCGACGCAACATCCAAGGAGTTTCACCAGATTCGTATGGCTAACTTGACAGAGAACCTGAACCTCGTTGACGGTTTGGTGTATGCTCGTCTCGTTGCCGAGTTTGGCTCAGTTTACAGCGACGGTGGTAGCGTTGTCGAGATTTCCTTGAAAAACTTCACTGAATCCGCCGAACCCTAAGAGATTTGATTTAGAGAAATTGTTGTTGGCTTTGATGATTTCTTTGCCGGTGAAGATTTTATCGAGTCCAGCACTGTTGCTACTCAATATGTGTCGATGTACTTTCCTTACGCTCGCCCACGATTGGCTTCCGGCGATTCTCCGATTCTGCCTCCATATTATCGTCTTCATTACGAATCCGGCGATCAATATTGCTCCCAAACCACCCACCAAACCTAACAAAAACCCTAAACCCAATCGGTCGTCTTACATCGAATCATACCAAATTAACCTTGGTAAATTGCTCGATCGCTTACCTTTCTTTCCATTCGAGCACCGGTCAACTAAATACACAAATAACAAAAGTTTGGTTTTAGTAAAACACTCAAAACCTCAAACAATGAGACAAGTTTGTGTTTTTGCTATCCAATATAACAAGACCGTACGTACCTTCACATACTGCACTTACAGAGTTCCATCCAAGCCCGCCCTTGCAGAAACATCTCTTCTGTCCTAAATTTGTGGAATCCTCCAAACAAACTGAATTCACCAAATCTTTGCAATCCCCTTGGTTCTTACAAACCGGTTCTCTCAGAGCTCGCCATAGTATCTCAACGGCCGGTTCGCCCCATTTGCTAACCGGCATCGTTAGATCCAAATTAATAAAACTCTGATAAGCAGAACACTTATCAGGCCTAGCTCTGTAAACTTTATAAGTATTAACCGATGCACCTGTTTTATACCAGCAGCACGATGAAACACTACCGCACTTGGCTCGACCCTCAACATTCTCATTTACAAACTTGTGACACAACCTATTCTCTGAACAGTTAAAGCCCTCAGAGCTGTACGATTCTAAACTGTCTTGTGTACAATTCATGATTATAACTGTGTTACTACTACTCACATTGAAAGGAAGGTTTGGGTCTAGCTGAATACCATGGTTCTTGATATCCACCGATACACATTTGTTGGGCTCAAACCCGGCTAGACCGATAACTAATCGTTGGCCCGATGGGTCAATTTTTTTGATCGGACTGGTTGACATATTGAGCGTGTCGAACCACAAGGAACCGCCGTCAATGCACCGGATCTTGTAACCAGGATCACAACAATCGAGTTCCGTACTTAGCGGATACGAGACTCGAGTAGAGCCGCAGTTAGGACATCGTTTAAAAGCTTCTCAAGAAGAGAAGAAGGCAAGAAGTAAAGAAAGAGTGAAGATGATGAGAGAGAGCAATGGAAGCTCCATTTTTGGATTTTTTTTTTTCTTTATTTTCTATGGTCAGATGCTTTTTGCTCAGGTAGTGTTGAAGTCTATTATTTTCTTCATGTGTACTATGATTTTTGTCCTTTTTATATTGGTCATTGAATATAACGAATAGATTATTTTAATGTTCCGATTGCATCATGGTACATTAAAAGCTGTGTTCTTATACTTCGAATTGACCCAGAATTCTTTATAAACAAAAACTCGTTAAAGAGTAGAACACATGTGGAAGATGTTTTTCAATTGTTTCCACTATACGTGTCTCAAATTATGTATACCAAGCTAAAATGTCTACTTTTATAGTTTTTACATTGAAACTCAGTTTCTGATCATTGCGTTAGCATATAAGTGTCGTAAATCGAGTTTAATCATGCAATTGTTAAAAAAAGAAATTTATATAATTTTTTTTATTCTGCTTTTAGTTAAACACATAACTTTTTCTGTCTTTGTCTATACAAATCGTTTAATAAGTTTTCCATAGTTAAAATGATTCTTGGATAATTTCTCTTCCATTAATCTTTATTTCACTATTAGTATATTAAAATTGGTTTAGTTACATCTAGTTAACCAAAAAGCGGTTTATTTGCCTATTATGGTTATCATATAGTTTGTTTCTTATTATAACAAACTCTTTGTAATTAGAATCATAAATATAAGATTGATGAATAAACAATTCAGTTTTCTCTCAAATATAAACTCCAATGATTTTCATCTTTGTGTTATGGTATCAGAGCGTGATTTCAAATTCAGCGATATGGATCCTTACTCTTCTTCCGCTCATTCTTTGCTATTGATTCAATCGATTCATCGCTTTGATTGAATCAATTTCTTCAAGTTTTCTCAAAAAAAGTTCAACGCAATTCTGCCAAAAAATACTTCCATTCTTTTCTATTCTTCAAATCGGCTATTCCACTGACTGTTCTTCTATTTTTCGGTTAATCCGCCGCCTTATTCAGGTTATTCCACCATCTTCTTCAGCTTTCTTCATCGACTCTTCTTGATTAATCATGGTGACTGTTCGAAGAAACGTGAAGCTCGCTAGTAAAGCTACTTCTTCCGCAAGAAAAGTTACAAAATTTCTGAAATCGACAAGGTTAAACACAAGAGAAACTAGTCCTCCAACTTTATAAGATGCTCATCAATCTTCGATTCAACCAGGATCTTCCTCAAAGGCAATTACAGGTGGGGAAATTTTGAATTTCGATGGCATACAATATTATCCATATCATCTTTCCAGTGGTGATAATCCGGGAATCTTGCTCATCTCTGAGGTACTAAATAGAACCAACTATAACACTTGAAAGTTAGCAATTACTATAGCTCTGGATGCTAAAAACAAGCTAGTTTTTGTTGATGATTCTTTGCCTAGACCATTCTCTACGCATCCACACTACAAAATATGGTATAGATGAAATAACATGGTCAAGTCTTGGATCCTAAATTCAGTGAAAAAGGAAATCTATGCAAGTACCTTAAGGTTTAATGATGCATCAGAGATATGGAAAGATTTGGTGACTAGATTTCATATCACAAATTTGCCAAGATCTTACCAAATCACTCATCAGATTTGGACTCTACAATAAGAGAATCTTGATCTCTCTGCCTACTACACCAAACTGAAGACCTTATGGGATGAGTTAGAGGGATCATATTGTGTGAAAACCTGCAATTACTGTGAATGCTGCAGATCCATGCCAACTAGAGCTGAGAATACAAAGATGACTAAGTTTATGGTAGGTTTAAATGAGTCATATTCTAATGCTCGTGGACAGATAATAATGAGAAATATCGTACCAAATCTTGTAGAAGAATATAACCTGCTTGATCAAGATCACAGTCAGAGAAGTATATGTCCAGTACAACAAGCCTCAGCTTTTAATGTTGTTAATCAAACATCAGATACAACAGCCTCTATGAATGCAAATTACACTACACCAAAAGCACCAAGACCCATATGTTCTCACTATGGCTATATTGGATACACTGTGTATAAGTGCTACAAAATTCATGGCTATAATGTGGGATCCAAAACAAGCAGAAGAATGCTACTGTGAAACCAAGTGTTGCTCAACTTGCTATAACCGATGGTTCAAATGGAAATAATGTAGTATTAGGAATGCTAAAATGTTAACAAAAGACCAGATTGAAGGTGTTGTTGCTTATTTTAACTCTCAAATGACTTTTCCTCCAACACAAAACTCGACAACATCAATATCTGCTGGCATAATAACAGCTCTATCTGGTATGTCTTTTTCTTCGAAAACCCTTTATTTTGTTAGAGCTTTGAGATCTATAGGAAATGCTTTGGAATCAAAAACATGGATATTAGATAGTGGAGATACACATCACATCTATCATGACAAAGATATGTTTCAGAATTTATCCACTTCTATAGACAAAACTGTGACACTTCCTACACGAATCAATATACAGATAGGCAGGATTGGTCAAGTCAGATTAAATGAGTTTTTGGTTCTCGACAATGTGTTGTTTATAGCAGACTTTAGATTGAACCTCCTCAGTGTTAGTCAACTTACCAAAGATTTAAAGTGCATGTTAGTCTTTGATGAAACTACTTGTGTGAAACAGGATCCTATCAAGGGAGTGATGATTGATTAAGATAATGACATTTAGAATCTATATGTACTAGATCAGGCATCAATAACAAGTCATAGAGTCAATTTTGTTTCTGTATATTCAAAGTCAGTGTCTGTAAATGCAGTTGTTGATAAGAGTCTTTGGCACAATCGTCTGGGTCGTCCTTCAGTGTCTAGAATTGATGTCATCTCAAATGTACTCGGATTATAATAGAGAAATAAAATATCGTTTCATTGTTCTATTTGCCTTCTTGCCAAACAAAAGAAGCTACCTTATATCTCAAACAACAATATACGTGCAAGTCCTTTTGATTTGCGTCACATAGATGTATGGGGACCGTTCTCAGTAACAACTACAGAGGGCTATCGATATTTTTTTAACAATTATGGATGACCACACTTGAGTAATCTGGGTCTATTTGTTAAAGACAAAGCAGAGGTTCTCAAGGTTTTGCCTAATCATTTAAAACTGATTGAAACACAATATAAAGCTACTGTGAAAGGTGTGCGAGCTGACAATGCTCCAGAACTAAAGTTTGATGCTTTATACAAAGAGAAAGTGATTCAATCATACCACTCATGCCCAAACACGAGAGAGCAAAAGTCTGTTGTAGAAAGAAAAGACCAGGATATTCTAAATGTTGCGAGAGCCTTAATGTTCCAAAGCCAAATTCATCTTGAATACTAGAGAGATTGCATATTAAGTGCAATTTTCCTAATCAATCGACACCATTGTTGAAAGAGAAGTCTCCAATTCAGGTTTTAACATCAAAGTTACCTACTTATACAGAGTTGAAAGTATGTGAATAACTTTGCTATGTCTCCACCTCTTCTAAACAAAGACAAAAATTCTAGCCTAGATCTAAACTTTGTGTATTCTTAGGATATCCTATGGGATACAAAAGATATAAAACACTAGACTTGGAGACGAATGCAGTGATTATAACTCGAATGTTGTCTTTTTGAAGATATTTTTCCTTTCAAGGAAGTGAGAAGTCAGTCACCTGATTTCTTCAGTTTACTTAAGCAAACAACAAAGGATGATACAGACGAAACTGAACAAGAGATGTTTGAGTCCACATCATTTGATGTCATGACACACATTGAATCAGGCCATACTCGTAAAGATTCTGGATCAGATACAGTTTTAGAACAGAGTATTTGGAAAAGACAGATAGAGATCCGTCTTATCAGATTAAGAAACGTACCGCAAAGAGACCATCTTATCTAAAAGATTATTACTGCAACGACAAAGATATTGTAATCCCTTCTCCATTAGCCTATCATGTTTCTTATAAAACTATGTCTGATTGTTATAAAGCATATGTATGTTCTGTTAACCTACATGGAAAACCACCAACTTTTACACAAGCTAAGAAGTATGATGAATGACTTGCAACAATGAATGAAGAATCAATAGCCTTGGAAATAACAAATACTTGGAGTATATGTTCTCTTCCTCCAAACAAAAAGGCAATAGGATGTAAATGGATCTATAAGACAAAGTTGAATGCAGATGGTACTTTAGAGAGATACAAAGCAAGACTAGTTGTCAAAAGGTACACACAACAAGAAGGGATATATTTTGTGGATACTTCTTCACCAACTGCCAAAATGACAATAGTCAAGATAACATCGTTAGCTGTTTCTGCTTCAAAATAATGGAGCTTGACTCAAATCAATATTTCCAATGCTTTTTGGAATGAAGACCTTGATGAAGAGATCTACATGAACCTTCCTCGAGGATATACAACCAAAGAAAGAGAAACTTTACCACCTAATCCGGTATCTAAATTTCACAAGTCCCTCTATGGTTTAAAAATTTTTTTTTGCTAATGGTTTCTCAAATTTAGTGAGACATTACAAGCACTTCGTTTTCAAAAATCCAACATTGATCATACTTTATTCATAAGAAATGAAGGTGGCAGATATATGGCAGTTTTGTATATGTTGATGACATAATCATTGCTTCAAACAATGATGAAGATGTCACTCAATTAACTCACGATCTAGAAACAGTTTTCAAGCTTCAAAATCTAGGACCACTAAGATATGTCCTCGGTCTGGAGATAGCATGGTCAAGTTCAAGAATTTCATTGTGTCAAAGGAAATATACTTTGGAGTTACTTGATGAAACATGTTTTCTAGGTTGCAAACCATCTTCTATTTCGATGGATCCAAGCATTAAACTTTGTCAAGATAGTGATGAAGAACCATTAGAGGATCCGATGCTGTATAGAAGACTAGTTGGTAAGATAATGTACTTAACAATAACCAGGCCAGACATAACATTTTTAGTAAACAAGCTATGTCAGTACAGTTCTGTTTTGAAACCTTCACACTTGGCTGCAACATACAAAGTTCTACATT
Organism: Lepidium aucheri; assembly: GCA_900406435.1. Lineage (NCBI taxonomy): Eukaryota > Viridiplantae > Streptophyta > Magnoliopsida > Brassicales > Brassicaceae > Lepidium > Lepidium aucheri. The sequence goes on along the minus strand of OVBA01004305.1, from coordinate 4,653 downwards.
ACCTGAAGGGAACAATTGGTAAAGGAATATTCTACCCAACTGATAGTGAATTGCTTCTTAAAGCATACACAAATGCATATTGGGCCTCTTATAGAGACACTAGGTGTTGAACATCTGGTTTCGGCATGTTCTTAGGTATATCCTTGATCTCTTGGAAATCAAAGAAACAATAAACTGTATCTCTATCTTCTGCTAAATCGGAATACAAAAACTATGAGATTTGCTGTTAAGGAGGTTTAGTGGCTCGTTAATCTTCTGACTGAATTGCAAGTTTATCAACCAAAGTCAGTGGCTTTTACTGTGATTCAATTGTTGCCATTCAGATTGCCAACAATCAAGTGTTCCATGAAAAGACTAAGCACTTAGAACTAGACTGCCATAAGGTTCGAGAACAGATAACAGATGGACTCATCAAAACACTTCACATCAAAATAGAACATCAACTCGTGAATGCTTTCACAAAAGCATTAGATCCGACTCAGTTCAGTAAACTCATTTGCAAGATGGGTCTCATTTCAATTTACATGTCATCTTGAGTGGGATGGTATTAGTATATTTAAAATTAGTTTAGTTACATCTAATTAACCAAGAACTGATTTATTTATCTATTCCGGTTATCATAGTTTGTTTTTCATTACAACAAACTCTCTGTAACTAGAGTCATTAACAACGATAAATAAACAATTTAATTTTCTCTCAAATTTAAGCTTCAATAATTTTTATCTTCGTGATATTAACTAATTCCTCTAGAACTTACCAATTAGGCTATGAAAATATAGTTTACATAAATAGTTTGCACAATCATATCCTATATATATATATATATATACATATATAAAATACAGTAAGAACATGTACGATCCAATTTAATACGAATAATTGAATCGTTCTTGAGATTGAGTGTAGAATAATTATTGGGTAAAGAAATATTAAGAAATACTTTAATTGATTTCAAAAAATGAATAATGTATATTTAACCAAAGAACGGGACAAACCTCCTGCGACGTGACATGGTTTCCAAAGAATATAATTCTTTAAACTCGTATTTTCAGAAGCCAACTGGCCAGTTTTAAAGTGGTACAGTTCCAAACAACACTTGCTATATAATAATTTAAGAAAGATTTTGAAATTACTCGTCTGATTTCCCTAAACTTCCGAGTGATTTTATCAGTTCCCTCAGAAGACATATTTGACTGAAAGAGTAGTCAGAATCAAGTTGTTTGTACTTGCAACAGAATCAAAGATCTTAAATTGTCACTAATTAGTATCTCACTGACTTTTGCTTCTCCATCCATATTAAGTAAAGCATTGTGCATTTCAACTTGTTCAACGACATTGAACTCCATATTAACTTTTTTCTACTTGTTAGACTACCATTAACGGCAGTCTGTAATAGGTTTCTTAGTGTTAATATAGATTAAAAATAATAGTTAGTGGCATTCAATAGTGAAGGATCGGTTCTTGTTTTAGAAACGATTTTCAGAATTAGAGACGCATACGTGGCCTCACGTGATTGGGTAATGAAGAAATATAAAAGATGAAAAAAATTCACTCCCACGCTCAGAAATGAATTTTTTTCTCTCTCTTTCGCGTCTCTCTCTCTCTCTTTCTCTCTCTCTTTCTCTCTCGCGAAAACGGAGAACCGAATCGACAAAGTTGTCGATTCGAATCGATTTCTGGCTAGTATCTCCGGCGGTTGGTAGAAAAGACTGTGATCGATTAATCTCCAGCGGTTGCGGGTATCTCCGGCTCATTTGCGGTGTTAAAATCGGAGCCAAAAACGGAGCCAAAATTGGACCCAAAAGCGAAGCCAAAATCGGAGCCAAAATCAGAGGAATCGACCATGTATGGAGGCACCAAAGGTAAAACGTGTAGTTTCTGTTTAGATTCTATGGGTTTGATTGACAAATTAGGGTTAGGGTTTGTTCAAGATTTCAAATTAAGGTTTTTAAATTTAGGGGAACTTGATGATTCGTTGTTAATCATCTAATTCGGGTAATTTGATGCATGTTTGAATTTGAAATTAGGGTTTTCTGGAATCGTATTCTATGGTGCTATGGAATCTATGGTAATTTATGGTGCTATGTTCTGATAATTAGAAGCATGTTCTGATAATCTCGGGTAATTAGAAGCATGTTCTGATAATTCATGATGCTATGGAATTGTATGTATTAGTTTCGAAATAAATCACAAGTGAACCTTATTTTTTTTCTGTGGCTAATCTCTTATATGTTTTATGTGAGGACTGGTTGGAGCAGTTGGGATGAAGTCGGAGGAGGTAGGATGAACTCGGAGGAGGTAGGATGTACTTCGGAAGAGGTATGTTTCTGTTATGTTAATGTCAATTTTGAATGTTAATGTTATAATTGAATCTGTGTTAATGTTAATATTGAATTGAATCTGTGATAGGGTTTAGCCTGACTTTTTTAATTTATATAGTTTAATTTAGAACTGAAGTTTTTTTTTGACCGATACGGTTCAATAGAAGTACTATAAATACCATGAGCACCATAAGTTTTGGACTAGTTAGAGATTTTTCTTCTACTAATTGATTCAACGAATCTATGAGTCAATATCTCATGAGATTCGAATAATCTCAGGACCATGATAAGCTTGTAAATACTACTCTTATTTGCGAATGGGATTTTGTTTCATAAATACTCTAAGTCTGAATAACACAATTCTACCTTCTCAAATTCTAGAATAACACATAACTATTTTCCAAAATTCTAGTATTACCACTAGACCAGAACCATGTTTTACTATGAACAACTTATTAAAAGTAAACAATCTTTTATTCGTTTCCAAAAATACATATAGTTAAGATACAAATTACCAAACTGATGTTAAATATTTTTTTGGGAAAAAAAATAAGGTTGAAAAGATTAATTCAGTCAGTGTTAATCACCTCTAGAAGCAACATTTATTTCTAATCTCAATATACAAAGGTATTCATTAATTCTCCAACAAACCCAATTGTTCTTTAAACATTTTGTTGATTGCATTCTATATGTCTAACTTGTATCTCTTTCCTAACTCTAAAGCCTTTTTGTTTTGCAGAGCCCACAGGCTGGCCCATTTGTCTCATTAGTGGAAGGAGAGGGAGATGAAGATCTCTTTTTGTGCCAGAGACACAATCGAGAGAGGCAGACCACTAACATAAATCCAGGCTATATAAATCCAGACTAAAATCTCTAACTAGTCCAAAACTAGGTACTGTCTTTTTTTTTGTATATGAATTTCTGTTCACTGTTGCATAAATAGTCCAACTGATACATGTAGTTTTCAGCTTTCGTTTATGTTTCATGTGATCTTAGCATATACGATTTTGCAGACTTTTATTGGCTCATATTAGCCTAAGTGCTTATTCTGTATTTTCCTTCCTGTGATCGTATGTTAGTTTACATATCTAGTAAATATTAACTTGTCATGAATTTTACAATCAATTTATCTTCCTTTGAAGATGGCAGTTGAGCAAAATTTCACTAAAGGGCGTAGAACTGAACTAGTGCTATCTTCCTGTCTCTACTTGACTTGCAGGTTAATGCTTTTCTTACCTTCGAATTAGCGTGTAAAATGAGTTGCTTTCATTTTTCTATACTTCTCTCATTTACTCTGTGACTCTGTATGCATCAGGATTGTAAACCATTTGCTTATGGATTATGTGAGAGCTGTTACAAAGATGTAGGTATCCGATTTTATTTGTTAGTTCTCGCTTTCCATCGTTTTTGTTTACTTAACTGTGAGTACTTGACACATGGCTCTGAGAGTTGACAAATTAGATGCTTTTCATAATTTTCTGCAGTTCAATAATGTTTCTGGTGGACTTGTTGGTGGGTCGGATCCTCCTGCTTTCCAGCGAGCAGAGAAAAAGAGAATGGAAAATGCATGTAGAGAAGGTATGTTTCTGTGTTATTAAATCTGTGTTAATGTTGAATGGTGAAATGAATCTGTGTTAATGTTAATGCTGAATTGAATCTGTGCGTCTAATTGAATCTGTGTTAATGTTAATGCTGAATTGAATTGAATACTGAAGAAATCAAAACTCCCAACCACTTTTAAACTCTGAACTAATAAGTGTGACTTATGATGTTTAACTTTGAACAGTTCTTGATTGTAGTTGTGTGTTCAATGCTTGATTAGACTCTCATTGAATGGTAACTACTTGTGGTAGATGTAATTTACTCCTTCAAACCTAAAAAACCAAAACACTTTAAACCCTTTCCCTTTCTCTATAAACCTAACCATCATCACCTACTAATCTTAAACTAAAACAACTCACTCCAACTCTTTTAATTACCCTGCGGAAACAGAAACACATAACCATGAATCCTTTTGAGAACACAATGAGTCAGTTTCCTCCTTCTAATGCCGGCTTCTTGGAGCTTTTAAGCTCCCAGCAGTCAGCTAATTCTCTGCAACCAACATCCTTTGAAACCCCTTCACCAAGTTCTGTTCTTGGTGAAGCAGAAGTCCTTGTCTTCACTACCCAACCTGAAACACCAAAAGTAATAAAACGGGTCCCTTGGACAGTAAAAGAAGATTTAGGGTTGTTATCTGGATGGTTGAACACTAGTAAAGACGTCATCATAGGGAATGAGTAGAGGGGTGATGCATTTTGGAAGAGGATTGCTGACTATTTCGCAGCAAGTC
>OVBA01004304.1:8813-23994 GCA_900406435.1 Lepidium aucheri | reverse complement strand
GATTACAAGCAACTTCTGAGTATTGGTTCGACAATTCCCATTACTTACCCTTTGCTTCAATGATTTGATCCCTTAGGCTCAAAAATCTTGTTATCAAAGCCTTTATCTCGAGAGGAGATGGTAATTCATCGAGGAGAACATAGTCTAATCCAATTTCTTGAAAGAAAAACAAAAATTCTTTTGACCATCGTCGATAAGTCAAACCAGTGAGAGGTTGAAGCTTTGTGAGATTAGGTACTATACCATTTTTCATCTTCTAAAGTCTTGATTTATAACGATATTAGCTCAAATTGTTAGAACCTATGAAAAAGAGGCAAAGAACATAGAATGAATCAGAGAATGGAAGATCAAATCGCATAGTTGAAGAAAGCATCTTCTGTATTTGAGCTTATAGGCCTTCAATCTTGTGCTAGATCTTCATAAAAGCTTGCTCCAATATTCATCTGCACTCTAAAACACCGCATGATACTATGAGTTTTAACCCTATATCCTACTGCAAGTGCACAACAAACATAATAGTATTTAGGGGTTGAATTCCATAGAGAACCTAATCACACTTTCGACTTCTATCAAATCGCAAGCTATATCAGTCAAAGTCAGAGAGATAGATACTAACAACTTAACGTAAATGTAATCAATATACTAAAGCAATCGGATATCAGGTACTCATTCGGGAGTTAGAACTCTTGTTAGGGAAACTATTCAGGAACTAATCTAATCTTATTCTCGGCTTGAACATAAATAAAGATAGACCAACTCTCGCTATATTTACCCCTCTACTAATAATCTAAAGGTCCTAACTGTTGTTGGTTTCAGATTACAATTAGGCTTTATTGTTTAGGTTCAATTACTCACAATACAACCTAGCATCAACTCTCATTGGTAGTGAAGGAATTGCTCTTCTAATCTAGTTCTGATTCTTAACAAGCTTCTGGAAAGTTAACAACCTAAAATCATTGACTAGGTGATCAAGCTAATCTATGCATTAAACTCAAGTATCAGAAGGAGAATCTTCTAATCATCAATCCTATTTGTTCCCTAAAAATTGAATTCTAAAACCCTAGAATCCCTAAACTCGATCTAAGATCTACTCAGACATAGAACAATGAACAAAGCAAATCATGATGAATTGAAATTGAAATTGCATAAAGAAATATCAATATGGTTCAGAAATTCTTCTCAAGTATGAAGAGATCTTCTCCCAAGCTTACAAACTCAAAAGCTGCTGTAAAAATTGCTCCTCTCAAAGCAAAAGACGATCCTCAAAAATAAAATAGGAAAACAGTATTTATAGGTCTTAAAACAGGAGCTGAAAATTCGTGGAATTAGGTTTCTCAAAGAGCATTGATCGATCGATCCTAGAGTTGATCGATCGATCCTTGGATATTAGGTCGATCTCTCATAAGCTAAGTCGTTCTTTAGATTGTGTGCATCTTCTTTGTTAAAGCACTAATCGATCGATCCTTGTGTTGATCGCTCGATCCTCCCTCTCGTGGAGAACACCAGAAAATGCTTCAATCTTCTCCAAAGTCCACCTTCAAGCATGATTCCAACTCCGAGCGTCTTTTGACCTAAAATCTCAATGAAACACACACAAATTTCCCAAATATGAACATAATAATGAGCTTAAAACCGACAAAATATGAGGTACATCAATTCCCCCAGACTTAGCTTCTTGCTTGTCCTCAAGCAAAGAAAGAAAAGACTATAGGAAGATCACATCTCACCAGACAAATGACTCTCTCCAGATCCTGCACATCAAGTCCAAAGTGATCACAAGAGTATTACTTATCAGAATAGAGACCACCTTGTACTTCTCCCAGACTCGGCAAACATAACAATCTCGCGTCACAATTCAAAATAAACAATCAGATTATCCATACTAACTTCCTAATAAATCTAAGTGTAGTCTCAATCGAGGAAATATCGATCAAAAGGTGAAAAGTTCATCTTTCTACTCTCTAGACTACCTTCAATCGGATTCCATCTCTCTCTTTTTATGAAACCAATTCTTCCCTGATTAACTAGGGTATCATTCTTTTTTTTTCTTTTTTTTTACTTGGCTGATTCTTCGGTAACTCAAAAATTTATATGAGTTGCTTCATTAGAGTTTCCTTCGGTAAGCGAGATAGTAAAGTGAAAAGGATTACGTCATTGGATGTATCCTTAGAAACTTCCAATTCACTTTAAAAACTTGCAGCGTCACTGGGAAAATTTTACCCTAGGCTAACTTCATGCAAAACTTAAAACGAGTACCATCAGAATTTGATTTAAAATGCCTGAAAATGATGAAGAGAGAAACAGAACCAGACTTACAAGGAATATCTTTCACTGAATAAGAGAAGGAACATACCTGATGTATTACCAATTCCCTTGACGAGAAGATTAAGTCAGGTTAGGTGTGAAATCAGCATGAAATCCTCTGAAAGCTGAGATGAATGTGCTCTGAAACTGAGTGTTGCTTTGTCTCTAGGTTTTCTAATAGTCAATCGATTACTGACAAATGCAAATCAAGCGATACTCAGTCCAAGATAGTGCTAAGAAAATTGAAAATCAAATAGTCTGATGTCAGTCTCAAAAGCTCAAAATACAAAAATAAATGAAAGAAACAGTCTGGAAATCGAGAGTGCAAAGGAAATAAAATAGAAAAGGCGTTAGTCAATAAGTGTTCTCCCCCAGACTTACTTTACACCATCCCGCTATAAAAATAAACCAAAAAAAGACACAATAACGCAAAAGAAACAAAAGAAAGCAATAAATAGTCCAACATAAAACAAAAAGAAACTGAAATAAAGATAGGAAGTAGCCGAGAAACTACTCGGGACTCTGGCTCTCTCCATCCCCTGGTGCTCTTCGACGTCTAGGGAAATGATGCTCCAGTGGCTGATCGTCCTCATCATCATCATCTGACCGATGTCCAGCAATGCTTCAATCCAACCACAATCATCAAAATCAAGCCTAAAATTTTCCAAAAATCTCTAAAAGTTCTCCTTTAACCTAACAAGCACTCTCTAAAATGAAATTCAATCATCCAAACAGCAAGAGGGATTCAAAATCATGTAAGATTGAGGAATATGCATCAGTTAATCGATAAGAATCAATAAGAAATCAAAATCCTCTCTACCCAATTCAAATTCCAAAATAAGACCTAAAATTCGAATTTAGAGGACATACCTTTTCCAATCCAAGTAAATAACCACAAAATCAGATAGAGGGTGAAAATCTAAGAAAGTTAGGCTTTTGAATCGTCAAAAATGGATGAAAAACAAGAAAGAAATCGAGAGAAGGAAATTTTTGGAATGGAAAATTTTGTAACTTCTCGAATAAAATCTTTTTCTTCGCGCTTAAGAAAACATACCTGGGCCACGGGTTGATCGATCCTTAAGTTGATCGATCGATCTCTGCTCTCAAGAGCAAAAAACGATCGATCCTTACCTTGTATGTCGTGAGATGGATCGTGTGCTTCTTCTCACCTTATCGGTCGATAGATCCCTACTTCCTTAGTTGTGCGATGGATCGTGTGCTTCTTGAATGTCTCATTGCTCAATCGATCAGTGTGTGTTATGTCATGCTATGGATCGTGCGGTAATTCTTATTTCCTTGGATCGGTCGAGCTGTGCTTGTTTGGTCGGGAAGCGGATCATGCATAAACTTATTCAACTTATTGATCGATTGATCGTTGTGTGGATCGATTGATTGGTGCTCTCCGTTAGCTTCCTTTCTTTAAACAAAAACACAAAAACCAAAATGAATGTAAACTAAAAAGAAAAATGAATAACAAACTACCTAATAGTAGGTGCCTCCCACTCAGCGCTCTTTTACTGTCATTAGCTTGACTCGGATGTCATTCAGATGGTGGAACTGCTTGAGTGAGGTTTTCTCACTCATTGGACATTAATCTCCTCGATGATGAACTTCTTCAGCTGTTCATTTTTTTGTGAATTGTCCTTTTTGAAGCATCCAGCAATGCAACAGTTCCATCCCGGCATATCTCCTTAACTGTGTAGACTCCAGAAGTATCAAAGCCAAAGCTACCTGCAAAAACTTTGATAACCAAACCCTTAACATCATGATTTCAGAATTTGTCAAGACGATAAAGGATACAAGTGTCTTGACGTTCAGATGAGTCCCTCTCCTGTTCACGAAGCAACTCATACTCCTCATCACAGTCACTGTCTTCTTCATCTTGTTTTGCAACTTGAGTTGACGATTCAGCGCTCACTTGCTTCCCTTTACCATCTCTAATCATCCCACAGAAATAGCTCGATGAAGCTCGAATAGGATATGAAACATCCTTGTCCACATTCTGTAACATAACTCTCTGGTTCAGGAAGTCTAACTTGGCACCAGCAGTGTTGAGGAATGGTCTTCCCAATAAGATCGGAACAGTTCCTTCTCTCACCATCTCAACTACAGCAAAGTCTGTTGGGATTTTCAATTCCCAACCAGAAGAGTAAAGTCAACAAGTCTTCCTCTAGGTACCTTAGAAGATGCATCTCCAAAAGAGACAGATGAGTTATGTTCCTACATCAATTCAATACCAAGCTTCCTCATAGTCTCCAAAGAGATAACATTGATACTAGCTCCAGAATCACATAAGGTATCACTGAAAACTAGCCCTCCAACCCGACAAGGTATAGTGAACTCTCCTTGATCTTCGATCTTCACAAGCTCCTTAGGGTATGGAATGGGAGGCTTGTACTTACTCTCAACTGAATTCCCAACTTCAGACTTGACTACATTGCATGATTCCTTGGGATTCTTCTCAACTTTCCCAGGTAAAGCTCCTTGTGGACGCTTAATGGCTTCAGCAGTCTGAGCCACTTGAGTGTCTACCTTCTTGATATGCATAGAAACTGACTCAAACTTCCCATTCAGATCATTGTAGATGTTGCCCATCTTAGTATTAAGCTCTCTTGTAGTCTTTTGTTGTTCAACAGCAAGTTGTTGAGCCAAAGCTTTGATTTCTTCGTTTGATGTCCCTAAAGCTGCTGCTGAAGGTTGTTGCTGCTGCATCTGTGGTGGCACATAAGGCTTGTACAGTTGTTTCCTCCCGCATTCGGAATAAACGGCTTCTGATTACCCCATCTCTGTCCTAAATTCTGAATGAATGGCTTTCCCTGAAAAGGTGATCCCTGAGGCGATGTGGGCGCTGGAAAAGTAACATCCTGAGGATTCTCGACGTTGGTGCTCCTGTAGGAAAGGTAGTTTGGATTATGTTCCCTGTTCTGCTAGTTGACATAATCGACTCCCTTTGGTCTTCAGAAACAACCGAGTCATCTTGAACCTGAGCCACTTCTCTGCAGCTTCCAACTTGGTTCATACTCCTCTGATTAACCTGATTCGCTCGGATTAGCATATCCAACTTATCAGCAATGTCATCAATCCTCTGAATCTCGACACTGTTAACTCTCTTGGTGCGATCATATTGTGGACAGTGACTACCAGAACATGCAGCCAAGTTATCAATCAAAGTGAAGGCTTCATCCCTAGTATTAGTCATAAAGTCTCCATTGCTGGCAGCATTTAGTGAGTTCTTGTACTCCCACTCGATTCCACTGTAGAAAGTGTTGAGAAGTTGCTCATCCGAATACCCATGGTGTGGACAATCTCGTTGGTACTCCTTAAAACGCTCCCATGCTTCATTCAGGGACTCCCCAGATCGTTGCTGAAATGATGAAATCTTGCTCCTGAGAGCTACAGTCTTCGAATTAGTGTAGAACTGATCGAGAAATGCTGCTCGAACCTGAGCCCATGTGGTGAGTGATCCTGGAGGTAATGAACGAAACCACCTAGAAGCTCTGTCTGAAAGTGAATGATGGAAACGCTTACACTTCACATAATCTACAGGTACATCATTAGAGCTTGTGGTGCCGCATACATATTCGAAATTCTCTATGTGATCCATAGGATTCTCGCTTGGAAGTCCATTAAAGACATACTGCTTCACCAACCCAATAAGCTGAGGTTTGATCTCATATCATTCCTCTCAATCATAGAAGGTCGGATGGCTGAGTGATTCTGATAGTAGGTGTGTGGAGTGTCCATGTCACCTATCGCTCTGCGTTGAGCAGGCTCTCGTGCTCTCCTAATCTCAGCCAACTCTCTCTGCAATTGCTGCACTACTGTGACCATCTCCTGCGGATTCTGTGCTTGATTCTCTGGAGGATTCATATTCCTAGCTTTTCTGTTTTCTCTTTCAACTCTCGCAAGCTCCTGATTATCCAAGTTGAGTAGATTTCCAGAACCTCGACTTCTGGTCATACACCTGTAAAGAAACAAAAACAAACAAAAAGAAAAACTTATGTAACGATATAGACTTGAAACTGTAGACAGAAAATCAAAAGGCAACTAATGGTTCCCCGGAAACAGCGCCAAAAACTTGATACTACGAGTTTTAACCTTATATCCTATTGCAAGTGCACAACAAACGTAATAGTATTTAGGGGTTGAATTCCACAGAGAATCGAATCACGCTTTCGACTTCTATCATATCGCAAGCTATATCAATCAAAATCAGAGAGATGGATACTAACAACTTAAACGTAAATGTAATTAATATACTAAAGCAATCGGATATCGGGTATTCATTCGGGAGTTAGAACTCTTGTCAGGGAAACTATTCAGGAACTAATCTAATCTTATTCTCGGCTTGAACATAAATAAAGATAAACCAACTCTCGCTGTATTTACCCTTCTACTAATAATCTAAAGGTCCTAACTCTTGTTGGTTTCAGATTACAAATAGGCTTTATTGTTTAGGTTCAATTACACACAATCCAACCTAGCATGATCAACTCTCGTTGGTAGTGAAGGAATTGCTCTTCTAATCTAGTTCTGATTCTTAACAAGCTTCTGGAAAGTTAACAACCTAAAATCATTGACTAGGTGATCAAGCTAATCTATGCATTAAACTCAAGTATTAGAAGGAGAATCTTCTAATCATCAATCTCATTTGTTCCCTAACAATTGAATTCTAAACCCTAGAATCCCTAAACTCGATCTGAGATCTACTCAGACATAGAACAATGAACAAAGCAAATCATAATGAATTGAAACTGAAATTGCATAAGAAATATCAATAGGGTTCAGATTCTTCTCAAGTATGAAGAGATCTTCTCCCTAGCTTACAAACTCAAAAGCTGCTGTAAAAATCGTTCCTCTCAAAGCAAAAGATGATCCCCAAAAATAAAATAGAAAAAGAGTATTTATAGGTCTTGAAACAGGAGCTGAAAAATCGTGGAATTAGGTTTCTCGAAGAGCATTGATCGATCGATCCTAGAGTTGATCGATCGATCCTTGGATATTAGATCGATCTCTCAGAAGCTAAGTCGTTTTTCAGATCATGCACATCTTCTTCGTTAAAGCACTGATCGATCGATCCTCCCTCTCATAGAGAATACCAGAAAACGCTTCAATCTTCTCCAAAATCCACCTTCAAGCATGATTCCAACTCTGAGCGTCTTTTGACCTAAAATCTCAATGAAGCAGAGACAAATTTCCCAAATGTGACCATAATAATGAGCTCAAAACCGATAGAATATGAGGTACGTCACCGCACAACATAAAAGAGTTGAAATCCTCGATAAGAAGAAAAAGAACTCTAAAAACATATCAAGAGAGAATAGAGAATCCGATTAATATGATCTTAAGAATAATCCTCTCTATCTTATTTATAGAGTTTTCACTAACGCACACTTCAAGCTATCTTTTAAAGATTCTTTTCAAGAAAGTGAGAAGATTGAATATTTGTTTATAACAAACTAATTCATTGTAATATTCAGATAGTTATATGTATTATGTTCAATTCATTTTGTTAAACAACAATCCTTCAATCTCCTTTGGATCCGGGGCATGCATGCCATTAATAATACTATGTTTACGACGTAAATCACATATCCTATATAAACGTTAAATCATGACCTCTTTGTTAGTAATCTATTTTGCATGCGGACATATTTGATACTTTGGTAACGAACAATGTTTATAAAAGCAGATTGGCCTGCTCGTTTATTCCGGTTGAATCACAAATTGCATACAAATAATATATTGACACCCTGATAACATGCCGGCTTCAAAACTAAGACCAGTCTTATAATTGAACTGGTTGATTCATGCATGGTTAGATTTTACAACAATATTTTATTCTGTTTCAAACTGCAATACCAGTTTAAATGTAACTTGATTCAGCAGTTTTAGAAAAAAAGTAGCTGGTATTATAATTTTAATTAGTTGGTATTCGGGATACACTCTCCTTTAATTAGTTGTTCTATAGTTATTCGTAAACCAAAAATTAATTCAACCGTTTTATACTAAACTTTTATATAATGGTACTTTTTGTTTTATTTTGAAGGTTATATGTAATTCCAGTAGCAAATAGCATTTAGAATTACTATATAAAGCTCAAAATTACATGAAAATTTATTTCAAATCTATTATATCAGTCATGTAACTGATATATGTAAGATTTGATTTAAAATCCAAACTACGATCTAGAAAATATAGTATGGAGAAATGTTTTTGGTCAAGTGGGGTTGAGTATCATATTTGTTCTCTTTTTTATCCGAGTTCGATTTCAAGCAATCATGTGTTTCCACATAATATTGCTAGAGGTTTGGGGAAAGAGTTTTGAGTATAGATCAGACCATCGATCGAATTGTTGAAAAAATTGAATTTTTTATTGCGAACTCGGTACAATCTTATGAGGCAAGGTTTCAAAGATAGGATGCTTAGATGGCTAGATTCGCCGATATACTGAAGAGTTTCCATTTTTCAAAGCCAATCAAAGATCCAGAATCTGGGAACTTAGTGTTGTATGGTTCTAATATTTTAATTTGTATATATCTGAAACAGTATTTAAATTATTTATATAATTAATATTTCAAAAAAAAAATTATTATTTATTTAATTTTAAAACAAATGTTTATTTATATAATTTTGAAATTTTTTATTACAAAATCCATTGAAAACGATTGGAAAAAACCGACGGAGTCTGACAGCGTGTTTTCTATCCAGCACCAAAACCGGAATCTTTCCAACCATTACCGATGGAAATTTTCCAACTGCTCCCGATGGTGTTGCTTCTGTCCACCACTGACGTTGGTCAAGTTTCGACTGCTTTTAACGGTGTGGCTTCTAACAGTCCTCGACGACTATGTTACCGACGACTCTCGACTGTGACTTTTTGATGGACTCCGACAGGTCTTTTTGATGGTGACTGACCGATTTTGTCGTCAGAAAATCTGGTTGATTACCGTAATTATTTTTCAATGGTAACTGACCGATTTCATATTTCTGACCAAACCATACTGACAACAATGATCCCGTCGAAAGTGGTCAAAATAGTCCATGTCCAACAGTTTTCCGACCGCTTTGACCATCGGAAATAGACTTGTATTCTTGTAGTGATTGAAGGAGATGACACTTACATTTTGGACTTTAGTTGATGTTAATTATTTACTATTGGATAAAATTAGCATATGATTTGGACGAAATTGTAAGTTTTACCCGCTCGCGTTTAGGTAGTTTGCTCGGGTCCAGGTATTATTCAATATTTTTATATATATTCAGGTTAATTGGATACACATTTGGATATCGTTTGGTTCTAGATATTAGCTGATACTAGCGTGTATAGAAACGAAAAAAAACCATCAAATTTTTTTCTCGATTTAAGGTACTATCCAATACCCAAAATTTCAAATTGATTTCGGTTTAGATTTTGATATACATAAAATTATTAATACAAAATTATGTTATTAGTTTTGTTTCTACAAAACAATCAAATCTGTAATCCTTGTTTTGTTGATTAAGTAAGAGACTCTCGCGCACTACTTTTGTCGATCCACCGCGTAATTCATGAACTATGCATTCTCTCCGGCCATTATTTATATATATTTGAGATACCCACAACAATCAAATAAAAAAGATTTTTTTTTAATGTCAATGACTCAAGGAGTTATATAATTTATTATAAAATTATGAATAATGGACTAAGAAACATGTGGTTCACTTGATTTATCCTTGATTTAGATAAACATAAAGTGAATTTAGGTTATGGATCGAATCTTATTGTCGATTCCATGGTTACTTATTGACAAGAAAAAAGAAAAATGAATAATGGAGAAAATTTCTACAACAAAACTAAAATTATATCTACAGAAAAAATGGAGTACTAAACAATACAAAGAATCTCTTTGAAAGAAATAAGAGAGATTTTATCATTTTATCTTTTATTTTTGTTAATGGTTACAATTAGCTGCCCATTATCCAAATTTCTGCACAATGCAGATGGCTGAGCTTGATCTAGAAATATACAAGTGCACCTGTATTTAGTGGATTTTATCATTTTATCCTTCTAGAATTATCAAAATAAACATTGATCGAATTATATTCATGAAATTATTAATTTACCTTTTCTATCCCTAAGCACAAATTATATAATCAATTTTGTAAATATATTAGGGCAATCGAACCTTCCCATGGTTTTCATTTTTGTCTTCGACTTTGCTTCCTTTAAAACACTTGGTTGTTTTATATAATATCCAAATGCCATCTGTTTAGTTTGCTTAATGTTTTCATCTTCTATATATAATATATCACACAACACAGAACTCATCAACCCACAAATTAAATCATACATATCACCATTATATCCAAGATCCTTCTCACTTCTAATAGTTTTTGTTTTTGTTCTTAAAAGAAATGGCATCTTTTAACAATCTCGGGGTCTTATACTTGTTGTTTGCTGTTGCGTTCGTGTGTCTCGAAGCAAGGTCGGACAAAACAGAAGACTTTACGTCGTTTAAGTACCACAATGGAGCTCTCCTTAACGGAGATGTCTCCATAAACCTAATCTGGTATGGTAAGTTCAAACCTTCGCAGCGTGCAATCATCACAGACTTCGTTGCCTCTCTCTCGTCTTCTCGGAGATCAACAATGGCTCAGACTCAGTCAGTCGCCACATGGTGGAAGACGGTGGAGAAGTATTACCAAATGAGCAAGACGCGTGGACTTACTCTCTCCCTCGGAAAACAGATCCTCGACACAAAATATTCAATGGGAAAGTCTTTAACAGATAGAAACATCAAAGCCTTGGCTGCAAAGGGAGGCCAAAGCTATGCGGTCAATGTTGTTTTAACCTCAGCTGATGTGGAAGTTCGAGGCTTTTGCATGAACAGATGCGGGTCTCATGGGTCTGGTCTCGGGTCGGGTAAGAGATATTCAAAATTTGCTTACATCTGGGTGGGCAACTCAGAGACTCAATGTCCAGGACAATGTGCATGGCCTTTCCATAAGCCGGTTCATGGACCGCAAAGCTCGCCACTTGTGGCTCCAAATAAAGACATTGGTTTAGATGGAATGGTAATTAACTTGGCTAGTCTCATGGCTGGGACCGCAACAAACCCATTCGGAGATGGGTATTACCAAGGACCCAAAACCGCACCACTTGAGGCTGGATCGGCTTGTACAGGACTATTTGGAAAAGGTTCGTTTCCTGGTTTTCCTGGAGAGTTGCTTGTGGACGCAAGGACCGGTGGGAGTTATAATGCTAAGGGACTCAATGGGAGAAAATATTTGCTTCCGGCTTTGTTTGACCTTAAAACATCTGCTTGCACCACTCAATTCTAAATCTATTTTGTTTTGGTTATCTATTTATTCTTTTGTATTGTGTATAACACGAATCAGTAATTAATGAATTCATTTGCCATTAATTAAAGGCTATATTTCATGTTTTTCTACTGTTGAGACGTAACAAGTCCCTCCTCTAACCACTAGATCATCATTTAAATTCGCTAATACTCAACTAGTTCGGTAATAACATTACATGGATACGTATAACTCCCACATATTGTTCTTTGAGTTGGACTCGTTTCCACAATTACATCTTGCTCTCCGCTAGCTTTAAGATTTGGGATTTATTGTGGTTCACTAACAAAAATATTAAAAAAAAAATGATTTGATCTAATATAAAAGAACTTAGTTTTGTTTCTCTGCACATATTATGATTCAAACTTTAAAAACAAACATATATTGCTCAAAATAATATTTATACTAAAGAGAATGCATTATAAGAAAATAACATAAAAATATATAAATTTATAAGTAAATTTTCGTACATTTATTGTATGATCGATATTTTATATACTAAATTATATTAGTATAAAATGTAGCCGTAATGAAATTAATGACAAGTCATACAAGTTTATACATAAAGTAATAATTTCAATTCTATAAATACAACAAATAAGCCTAATCTGCATTCTCCAATATAAACCTAAACATGCATTTCTAAACAATTTTCGACATTCTCTATCCTAACCTTAAAATTTTCTTAAAGATTATCTTCATTGATTCTCTAACCTAAACCTAACTATTTCTAACTTATACATGTATAATCGAAACTTAACAATACTAAATTATATAATCTTAACCCTAACCATTTAAACAACAAAATTCTCAGTTACATACTTAACTATCTAACCTAACTAATTATTAACTCAGCCTAATATAATATACATTTGTACATATTTCTATAAACAAAACGTAATTATCAAGAGAAATTATGATTTATCAAGAGGAAATAGAAAGAAAAATGTGTATTAATTAGAAAGACAGGTTAACTTTGATGCGAATTCAATTAGTGTGGATAAGACGAGTGAGGATTATGTAGAATAAGTCCTATAATGTGACTCAACGTGCTTGAAGTTTAGCATAAGGTCACTAACGTACATTGAACTTACCAGAAAATTTTATATTGCAATATAGTTACTTACTACTTTAAGAAATTGTTAGTGGCCAAAGTCAATGGTTATAACAATATACTAATTAATTTTATCAATATTTTATCAGTTCAAACGAACCTATTGACTTTTTGTTCCCACTGTTTTCATTTTTGTCTCTAGTTGTTTCCCCCCAAACATTTGGCCTGTTTTCTTACTGTAATCTTTAAACGCGTTCGTTACTATATATATATATATATAACGTTATTCACAAACACATCAACTCAATATTCATACACATCATCTACTTTTTTAAGTTCATTCTCATTTCTCAAAGCTTTCGTACTTTCTTTGTTTTGTATAAACGAAATGGCTTCTTTTTACAATTTCGGGGTCTTATACTTGTTGTTCGCTGTTACATTCGTGTGTCTCGAAGCGAGAACGGACAAAACAGAAGATTTTACGTTGTTTAAGTACCATAAAGGAGCTCTCCTTAACGGAGATGTCTCCATAAACCTAATCTGGTACGGTAAGTTCAAAGCGTCGCAGCGTGCAATTGTGACCGACTTTGTTGCCTCCCTCACGTCTTCCCGGAGATCGACAATAGCTCAAACTCACTCAGTCGCAACATGGTGGAAGACAGTGGAGAAGTATTACCACATGAGTAAGACACGTGGACTTACTCTCTCCCTTGGAAAACAGATCCTCGACGTAGGATACTCAATGGGAAAGTCTCTAACGGAGAGAAAGATCAAAGCTCTGGCTGCAAAAGGCGGCCAAAGCTATGCGATCAATGTTGTTTTAACCTCAGCTGACGTGAAAGTCCAAGGCTTTTGCATGAACAGATGTGGTTCTCATGGATCCGGTTTCGGGTCAGGTAAGACAATGTCAAGATTTGCTTACATCTGGGTGGGGAACTCAGAGACACAGTGTCCAGGACAATGCGCGTGGCCTTTCCACAAGCCGGTTCACGGACCACAAAGCACACCACTTGTGGCTCCAAATAACGACATTGGTTTAGATGGAATGGTGATTAACTTGGCTAGTCTAATGGCTGGGACCGCAACAAACCCATTCGGAGATGGGTATTACCAAGGACCTAAAACCGCACCACTTGAGGCTGGATCGGCTTGTACTGGACTATTTGGAAAAGGTTCGTTTCCTGGTTTTCCTGGAGAGTTGCTTGTGGATGCAAAGACCGGTGGGAGTTATAACGCCAAGGGACTCAATGGAAGAAAATATTTGCTTCCCGCTTTGTTTGACCTTAAAACATCTGCTTGTTCTACTCAATTTTGAACAACCTACTAGTATAATTTTGTTTAGTTGTCTACTTATTCTTTTGTGCTGTGTATAACACGAATCAGTAATTACTTAATTCATTTGCTATTAACTAAAGGCTTTATTTCATGTATTTTCTACTGTTGAGACGTAACAAGTTCCTCCTGTAGCCACTAGTTTTCATTCAAATTCGCTCAGTACTCAACTAGTTCGGTAATAACATGATTTGCATGTTCAAGATGAGTCCTCTAAAAATGTTATGTTGACATTCTTATCACAATGCGCGCTAAGTATTTAGTTGTATATTATGAATTGGCTCTTATTGTTAGCATTCAAATGTACGTATTTTCACAGACAAAACGTGTATATTGCTACCAATTAGTATTTTGTCCGAAACCAGTGGTTGAGACAGATGTTTTATAATAACTTTTAAAGCTTTAGTTATTCTGATTGTCTTTCCGTATGACCGTATCTCTCATGTTCCATCTCTCTGTTTTCATGCTTCATAAATGATATACTTCTATTTTTATTAGTTTTGAACTCATTAACATGCCTACTTTTAGAGTTTCTATATGTATTTTGTGTCACTTTTAGGTGAAAAACGTAGGAATATGGATCATTGGAATTGGAGTCTCATTTGGATGGTTTTGGAGCATTACTTGAAGTTTCACGGAAAAGGCCTATATGATCGACCGATCAACCTCTTGAGCGATCGATCAAGTCTTCTTGCCAGAACATTGCTTGATCCCACGATCGACGTGACGTGTTGGAGATCGATCACACAAGTCCACGATCGATCGATCAACGAGCTACGAAGCAAATACCTAATTCTCCTTTTTGCACCTAGATCTTGGGACATATAAATACTTCTCTTCTATTTTTTTGGAAACAATCGACCATTATTCACTGAGAACTTTTGAGTTATTTTGTAAGCTAGAGAGAGAGAGAGAATTCAACATTGAGAAGAATCTCTAACCCTCTATTTCATATTTTTATGCAATTCAAGTTTATTTTCATTTTTTGTTTCTATTTTGATTATGTCTGAGTAGTTTACCAATCAGGTTTAGGGTTTCTAGGGATTTAGGAATCAATGGTTAGGGACAAATAGAATCGAATTTAATAAGAGTATTCTCCATCTAATCTTGTGCTTAATGCTTAGAATAGCCTGATCAACTAATCTATGA
>OVBA01004303.1:0-23998 GCA_900406435.1 Lepidium aucheri | reverse complement strand
TTAAAATGAATTTTTCGGATCGATGACGTGTTTGATCCTGAGCAGTTGGATATGTGATCTCTGATCTCAGCTGTTGAAAATTTTAATCTCCTTTTGGGTCTTAAGCCGCCAAAACAAAAATTTCCAAATATGTCCTAAATTTCCATAATCTCCAACCTTCGTTCTCCTTCTCTTCCAGTCGTTCTCCTTCTCTTACAATTTTGCATCTAACCCTAAACAAGCTCCATGTGTTTACCTCAAATCTCTCGACCTTAAAGAGAACCCATATATGTGATGGATAAGTCATGGATTTCGTTGACGAGATATGTATTTTCCGATTAAAGTCATCGATTCAGTTGACGAGGTATGGATTGGCTAACTAATTTGATGATTTAAGAACATTGGGTAACTTGCATGAAATGCTATGCCCCTGTAAAGATTGTCGCAATCTATGCCATCAGGAATTAGATAAAATTGTTGAGCATCTTGTGATTAGAGGTATGGATAACAAGTACAAGAGTTCATATTGGACTATTCATGGTGAAAAGAGAGATGCCACAAAAGACTCTATGGCTCCTGAATCTGAACGTGAGGAGTTTGATTTGTTCAAGACATCATTTTATATGGATGAAGGTATTCCAAATCAGACAAATGAAAATGGTGAAAGAATTGATGGTGATGAGACAATAGGGGATTCTGAGTTTAGGAAAAAACTAGAAGAATCAGAAACTCCATTGTATTCAGATTGTGTCAGATACACAAATGTTGCTGCAATCATGGGACTTTATTGAATCAAAGTGAAGAGTGGTATATCTCAGAACTATTTTGATCAGTTGTTGATGTTAGTTCATGACATGCTCCTTGAAGATAATGTTCTTCCAAAGTGTACAAATGCAATAAAAAAATTCCTAAATATATTTGGGTTTGGGTATGACAATATTCATGCTTGCAAGAATGATTGTATCTTGTATACGAAGGATTATGAAAAGCTAGAAATCTGTCAAAGATGCAATGTTTTAAGATGGGAAAAAGATAAGCACAATAATGAGTTGAAGGTAGGGATTCTAGCAAAGATCCCTAGATATTTTCCAATACAGAACAGATTTAGGAAGATGTTCAGATCAAAAAGGATGGCTGAAGATTTGCGTTGGAATTTCACTAATGACTCTAAAGATGGTACAATGAGACACCCGGTGGATTCTATATCTTGGACACAAGTGAATGCTAAATGGCCAGATTTTGCAAGTGAACCAAGGAATCTAAGACTTGGTATCTCTACAGATGGGATGAACCCTTTCTCTATGCAGAACACTAATTACAACGTATGGCCAGTGCTATTGGTGAACTATAACACCCCTCCGACCATGTATATGAAGGCTGAGAATATCATGTTGTCTCTGTTGATCCCTGGTCCAACAGCTCCTAGCAACAACATAGATGTTTACTTGGCACCTTTGATAGATGATCTAAAAGATTTGTGGGCTGAAGGTATTCAAGTGTATGACTCATTTGCAAAAGAGAATTTCACACTTAGAGCTTTGCTGCTTTGGAGTATCAATGACTATCCAGCATTAGGGACACTGGCTGGATGTAAAGTGAAGGGGTAACAAGCTTGCAATGTCTATGGAAAGGATACACCAAACAAGTGGCTAAAGTTTAGCCGGAAGTATGTATACATGGGAAATAGAAAAAGACTACCTCCTGGTCATCCTTATAGATACAAAAAAGGTTGCTTTGAAAACACTGTCGAGGAAGGGAATGCCAATAGGATACAAACTAATGTTGAAATATATGAGACACTTAAGAAGTTTAGGAACGATTTCAGAAGACCTCTAGATAAGGAAAGTAAAAGGAAAAGAACAAACTTGCTAGAGGATGAGATGGCTGAAGAAGAAGAGTGTGAAGAATCAAATGAGCTATGGCGGTGGAAGAAGAGATCAATATTCTTTGATCTTCCTTACTCGAAGGTAAAGCACAATAACTGAACTATATATTGTTATATTGTTTGAAGTAGTAAGTCTAACATTTTATTGTTTCATGTATTAGGATATGCATGTTCGTCACAACATTGATGTGATGCATGTAGAAAAGAATGTGTTTGATGCTATATTATCTACATTCATGCAGAGTGCCAAGTCAAAGGATGGTTTGAAGTCAAGAAAAGACAGAAGATATTAGAATCAGAAAAAAGTTGCACACAGAGATTAAGGGGAAGAAAACATACTTACCTGCATTACCTTATTGGTTATCCAAGCCAGAGAAATTAATTTTTTGCCAAAGGTTAGCTGAGTTTAGAGGTCCTCATGGTTATTGCGATAACATTGCAAATTGTGTTTCAGTTAATCCTCCTAATATAGGTAGTTTAAAATCGCATGATCATCATGTTCTACTACAAAACTTGCTTCCAGCTGCCTTGAGATGGTTGTTACCTAGTGGACCTAGGATTGCCATAAATAGATTATGCAATTACTTCAATAGACTGTGCCAGCGTATCATTGACCCTGAGAAACTGATATCAATGAAGAATGAGTTAGTGGAAACAATATGTCAACTGGAACGGTTTTTCCCTCCATCTCTCTTTGATATCATGTTCCACCTTCCAATACATCTATCAAAAGAGGCACGGTTGGGAGGACCAGTACACTTTTGCTGGATGTATCCCTTTGAAAGGTTCGATGAATTCATTAGCTAAAATATATGTATTGTTTGCATTGATGTTTTACTAATGGTAATATATCTTTACTGAGTTTTAGGTACATGAAAACACTCAAGGCTTATGTGAAGAACCATGCAAGGCTAGAAGCATGTATGGATGAGGGCTATTTATCTGGAGAATGCATTGGATTTTGTATGGAGTTCCTTAAGTATTTAGTACCAGTGCAAGAAACAATTAATCGTAATGAAGATATTGAGGATGATAAAGAGGTTGTTGAAGGTAGACCACTGCAGAAGGGTAAAGAGATAAGACTTTCAGATAAAGAAAGAGACATAGCACATCGATATGTGCTCATGAACATGGCAGCCACGGTAACATACGTTGAGTAAGAGGTTACACTTTCAGTTTCACCAATCAGGGATTGGAATTTTAGCTTTGTAACTGTTGTTCATTGTGAAATCATGATGCATTTGGAGGAATTACAAGCTAATGTGCTAGAAATAAAACTTTGTTGTGGAAAAGGCATACTGATGAGTTTGCACAGTGGATAAAAAATAAGGTTTTCATCTTGACTAGTTTGATTAATTCATTGGTATATTGAGTACACAGTTTGTTTCCTTGATGATGAGGATGGTCTGAATTCGGATAGTTAATATTCAAGTTGATTGCTAGATAATGCTAATGATTTCTTTAGTTAATTAGGTAGTACTATTCAGGTTGTTTGCTTGATACAAAATATGGTTATTGTTTCAGATTCATTCAGACTCAACTGAAACTCATTCTAAGGAGCTAAGGTGGTTGGCATTTGGACCAAGAAATATCGTTTTATCACATAGAGGATTTATAATTAATGGGTAGCAATTCCATACTGATGAGGTTAAGCGGAAGACACAAAATAGTGGAGTAACTTATGAAGCATTCAACATGTATAGATCAAGTGCTAGAGATACGAGGCAAGTGGCTCATATACTTACATACTATGGAGTGATAAAGGATATAATACTTATGGACTATCACATGTTCAAAGTACCACTGTTTAGGTGCAATTGGGCAAACAAAGGGAATGATATGAAGGAAGAAGATGGGTTCATGCTTGTCAACCTTCGTTTGAACCAAGCAGCTTATTTGAAAGATCCATTCATCTTACCTTCACAAACAAAGCAAGTTTTCTATTCTATAGAATACCCTTCTTCAAATTGGTATGTTATGAGAGCACCACCTAGAGGCTACCATGAGTTGGATACAGAGGAGGATTTAGTTGTTGCACCATTGCCTACCTAAGAAGTTGATAGTTTGGATATTGAAGCTTTTGATGATGATAGTTTTTATGTTAGGGATGATTGTGATGGATTGATTGTGTAGTTTTTTGGTAGTATTATGTAAATATGGGAAATATTTGATTGTTTAAAATAATGAATTATTACTTTCATATTTAATTTTATTTACGATTTTTTAATATTCAGGTAAAGTTAAATTAAATTAATAACAAAATAAAATTGCTAAATTTAGTAAACAGCACTGCTATTGGCACAACCAAATTATAGTACAAAGAAGATGCTATAGAAAATAGAAAAGAGAAGCTATTACTCAATTATATTCATAACAAAAAGACGTCGCTATTATACAATAATAACAATCGCATGTAAAACAACGCTATTGTTAGATAATTAACCATAGCATCTTCAACTCCACTATGTTATGTGCCAGACCTATTATGACAGGCGTTGTCAGAGCGCTTTATGCAACGCTATCAAATAATGCAATAGCATTTTTCAGATGCTGTTAATACCCTTATTTCTTGTAGTGTAGGTTGCTAGATTCTATTGGCCAACCATGTTCAAGGATAGAAAACTATTAATAACATATGACTTGGATTAGGTATATTCATCGTATGAATGATAGTAGTACACCCATTTGGATTGACACCTATTATGCTAAAATGATCTGATGTGTGATAGGAATTGATAGCAAAGTCTTTTAAAAATCCTTGTATCAATTTGGTGTCGTAGCCAATTGCGTGTTGTACTTGTTACATTCGGAATTTTGGATCTCTTGAGAGCAATTTCTTGTTACTTTTGATTATAGATGGTGCTAAAATCTCGACTTCTCTGTTTTTAGTGATTTCAAGCTCACTCGACCAAATTAATCGATCTGTTTGTGGTCGAGTTCTTCATTTTAAGCCAGTTTTCACAAACTCTACTGCTCTACTCTACTAACATTTGGTCGAGTACCGTTTTTGGGTTGGATTTCTAGGTTCATGCAGACTACGTCCAAGGGTAATCAGAATCTGATCAGGTACCTTGACAAGATCAACTTGCTTTCACGTGAATTAAGAGAGCAGAGGGACAAAATTCAAGTTGATCACTCGGATCAGACAGAGATGGAAGATATCACACCACATGGGTCAAATGATAAAGTACCTCCTATACATGGGCCTCAGATTAGAAGTCCAAGACACGTTAGAGCTGGTGATACACCTAGCATTTACACCCAGAGACATGAGATTATTCCACCAGTAATCCAAAACAATAATTTTGAGATCAAGAGTGGTTTCATCTCCATAATCCAAGGGAATAAGTTTCATGAACTGCCTTCTGAGGATCCTTTGGATCACCTTTATGGTTAAATCATGCTTAGAACTCTCCTTCCTAGGTGATCTTAATGCCTATTTTAACCTCATCAATCAAGATATGCCTTGTAGTTTTCCTCATCCATAAGATATTTTTTATAATGCTTGACTGGACCTAGTTTTTTTATTTACATTTCTAGCCTAAGAGATGAGTTGTCTAGAGTGTTTATTGGCTATATTGGATTAAATCTTAATACCCACCCATGTGTGGACCGCCAAAGAGATTTAGGTCATATCACACAATGGGTTGAGTTCAATGTCCATGAGAATGGAGTTGATTGATTTGTTGTTTGAATCTTCTGCCTAGACTTCATCTAAATAGTTTGTTAAGCAAGTTTAAATGCCTCCGGCTATGCCTTAATCGATTACCCTAGCTCGCCATAACCAAGATATTGCCGAATACCACATATAATCAAGAAAAGAGTACCTATAATCACATGAAAACCATGAAAGCTCATTTTATCACCTATTGTTGATTGCATTTCTTGTTTTGTTTTTTTATATATTTCTCTGTTTCTTACTGCTCTTTTATGCTTGCTTTCATTTTATTTCATGTTCAGTTACTGCTACTTTATTATGATAGAATCAATTTTGAGATTTGGCTTGGATTAGATTAGTTATCCATATCCTAAGTGCTAGTGAGACACTCACTAGATGGAAACCTTTCTATACTACATTTGATTGCTAGTATACTAGTATTTGATAACAAAGGCATACAAATCATGTTATCATATAGTGGACTCTTTTAAATCCTATACACTCAGATGACCAAACGAAAATAA
This sequence comes from Lepidium aucheri, assembly GCA_900406435.1. Taxonomy (NCBI): domain Eukaryota; kingdom Viridiplantae; phylum Streptophyta; class Magnoliopsida; order Brassicales; family Brassicaceae; genus Lepidium; species Lepidium aucheri. Next base: position 17,952 of record OVBA01004303.1, on the reverse strand, counting down.
CATTCACTTGCCCTTATGGGACATTCGCATATAGAAGGATGACATTTGGCTTATGTAATGCTCCTGCTACATTTCAACGATGCATGACATTTATTCTTCATATTTAATTGAGGAGATGGTGGAATTATTTATGGATGACTTCTTCCTCTATGACTTTTCCTTCTCCTCTTGTTTGACAAACTTGTGCAGGGTCCTTAGCAGATGTGTGGAGACAAACCTGGTGTTGAAGTGGGAGAAATATCATTTCATAGTCAAGGAAAGGATTTTTTTGGGTCATAAGACTTCAGAGAGAGGTATTGAGGTTGACCAAGCTAAGAATGAGGTTATGGTTCAACTGTAGCCTCCAAAGACAGTAAAAGACATTAGAAGCTTCTTGGGGCATGCTGAGTTTTATAAGAGATTCATTAAGGACTTCTCCAAGATTGCAATGCCATTGACTCGCTTACATGCAAAGAGGTCGAGTTCAGGGTTTGATTTTGAGTGTCTTGAGGCGTTCCTAAAGATTAGAGGGGCCTTAGTGTATGTGCCAATAGTCCAGGCTCCATATTGGACTCTACCTTTTGAGATCATGTGTGATGCAAGTGATTATGCTGTGGGAGAAGTACTGGGACCAAGGAAAGACAAGAAGCTGAATGTGATCTACTATGCAAGTTGGACACTTGATGAAGTTCAGGTTAAGTATGCAAATACTGAGAAAGAGCTCTTTGTTGTGGTATTTTCCTTTGAGAAGTTCAGGCCTTATCGTGTTGGCTCCAAGGTGATTGTTCATATAGATCATGCAGCTCTGAAGTACTTAATGAAGAAAAAGGATGCTAAGCCAAGGCTACTAAGGTGGATATTACTGCTTCAAGAGTTTGATATGGAAGTTGTGGATAAATCTGGGGTAGAGAGTGGTGTAGCAGATCACTTATCAAGGACAACAAGTGAAGACTCGATCCCTATTGATGATTATATGCAAGAGGAGCAACTCATTACACTTAAGGCAGTAGAAAAACAAGTCCAAAAGCCAAACTCGACCAACCTACTCGACCTGAAGGTGGTTTGGCCTTAAAGCTATGGAGAATAGCTTTCAGCTTAGAAATAAGCTCATTGGAGCTGCATTGCCCTTGTACGCAGACCTGGTCAACTACCTTGTTGTTAGTGAAGTGCATGAGAGTTTGAATTCCTATTAGAGATGTGAAACACTACTTTTGGGATGAACTTTACCTGTAAAAGAAAGGGTCTGATTGGTTGCTTAGAAGATGCATTGCTGAGGAAGAGGTTCAAGGTGTTTTAGAGGATTGTCATGGGTCAGCATATGGTGGTCACTTTGCCACATTCAAGAGTATTCAGAAGGTGCAGCAAGCGAGTTTATGGTGGCCCACTATGTTTATAGAAGCTCATGCATTCATCTGCAAGTGTGATCCTTGTCAAAGGATGGGCAACATCAGCAAGAGATGAAGATATGCCACAAAATCCGATTTTTGAAATTGAGGTATTTGACTGCTGGAGGATAGACCTCATGGGGCCATTCAATCCATTTTGACATGGGAACCGTTACATTCTAGTAGTCGTTGATTATGTTTCCAAGTGGATTAAGGCAATAGAATGCCCAATTAATGATGCTAAGGTGGTGGTGAAGCTATTCAAGAGCATCATTTTCCCTAAATTTGGAGTTCCAAGAGTTGTAATTAGTGATGGTTGATCTCATTTCATCAACAATCTGTTTGAGAACTTATTAAGGAAGTATGAAGTTAAGCATAAGGTAGCTACACCTTAGCATCCATAGACTAATGGTCAGGTTGAGATCTCAAACAGGCAGATCAAAGCAATACTTTCAAGAATTGTTGGTGCATCTAAGAGAGATTGGACTGTGAAACTCGTTGACACATTATGGACATATAGAACAGCTCATAAGACTCCCATTGGAAGAACTCCATTTCAGCTGTTGTATGGCAAGTCATGCCACCTCTCTATTGAGATCGAATACAAGGCGATTTAGCCTATAAGGTTTCCGAGTTAGAGGAGTGGTAAACACCTAGAACCTCTTGTGAGGAAGCCATCAGGAAAGGATGTGATGATAGATATTGATGATGACGAGGAAGACAAGGAAAAAACACTAAATAACGCTAAACAGAATTCTATGTACGATCGATCGATCAACAACGCTGAACAGAATTCTACGCCGAAACAAACTCCACACGACCCAATGGTTATGAGTCAGAGATCAGCTACTATTCTAGAGAGAACCTATGTACCAAAGCCTCCATACCCTATTCCACCAAAGAAGTCTCGAAAGGATTTGAAAGTTTCTAAGTGCAAGGAGATGCTTGCAGATTTGAATGTAAGATTACTGTTTGTTGATGCATTGCAGATGATGCTATCTCTTAAGAGCTATACAAAGGGGCTGGTTACAAACAAGTTGACAAGGGAAGAGAAGGTTATGATGATCACTCAAGACTGTAGTAAGGTAAATCAAAACAAGTTGTCCAAAAAGGAAGAAGACCCTGGACGATTTGTGCTTTCGATATCAATTAGTTCTCTTGTGTTTGTGAAGTCTCCTTGTGACCTTGGTTCAAGTGTTAACCTAATGCCATATTCTGTTGCACTACGCCTTGGGTTTACAGACTTCAAAAGGACTAGGATTTCTTTGATCTTTGCTAACCGTTCGGTCAAACTCCGAGTTGGTATTCTTGAAGATTTGCATGTGAAGATTGGGAATGCTCTTGTACCAGAAAACTTTGATGTTCTCAAACTCGATGAAGAACCTAAGGATCCTTTGAGTTTTGGGAGGCCGTTTCTTAGAACTCTAGGAGCAATGATTGATGTGAAGAATGGTAGAATCAACCTCCATTTAGGTGATATGATCATGAGATTCGAGATAGATAGAATGCTGAAAAAGCCTACGCTGAATGGGATGACATTTATGGTCGATGCTTCTGAGGAGATCACATATTAAGTGACTGATGAGATTCTAACTGAGGATCCTCTAGATATAGTACTCACATGGACTTCATGGTTATAGATGGGATAGTCTTAGGACACAAGATATCTGGAAATGGTATAGAGGTCGACAAAGCCAAGATTGAAATCATGACTAGTCTGAAATCGCCAACTACTGTGAAGGAGGTGAGGAGTTTTCTAGGTCATCCGGGTTTCTATAAAAGGTTCATCAAGGATTTTCCAAAGATGGCCAGACCTTTGACACAGCGGTTGTGCAAAGATGTCAAGTTTGATTTCACTAAAGAGTGTGAAGAAGCGTTCCTCACATTGAAGGGAGCTTTAGTGAGTGCACCAATTCTGCAACCACCAGATTGGAACTTACCATTTGAGATTATGTGTGATACAAGTGACTATGCAGTTGGGGCTGTTTTGGGGCAGAGAAAGGACAAGAAACTGCATGTGTTATACTATGCTAGCCGGACTTTGGATGGTGCTCAGAGAAAGTATGCTACAACAGAGAAAGGATTGTTGGCTATTTTCTTTGCATTCGAAAAGTACAGGTCATATATGGATATTTCTAAGGTGATTGTTCACACAGATCACACAGAATTGAAGTATCTCCTTTCCAAGAAGGATGCAAAACTAAGACTACTTTGATGGGTTCTCCTCCATCAGGAGTTCGATCTTGAGATCCGAGACAAGCGAGGCATAGAGAATGGAGTGGCTGATCACTTGTCAAGGCTTCAGGTGAATGATAGCGAACCTTTGGATGATAGTTTGCGCGAAGAGCAAGTCTATTCTATTCATACCACATCGAGACTAGCTGGTCCATCTGCGCATCCTTCACGGGTTCCGGGTTCTTCATAATTTGCTGAGATTGCTTATTACTTGGCTGCAGATGTTGAGCCTCCTGCGTTTCACGGAAATAGGAAGAAGAAGTTCCTTCGCGACATCAGACACTACTATTGGGATGCACCTTATCTTTGCAAGCCGTGTGCTGATGGGATTTTTGGACGATGTGTCACCGATGTTTCAGGGATTTTGTTTCATTGTCATGGTTCTTCTTATGTAGGATACTTTGCAACCTTCAAGACAGTTCTGAAAGTTTTACAGGCTGGTTTTTGGTGGCCAACTATGTTCAGGGATGCTCATGCTTTCATCTCAAAGTATGACTCATGCCAAAGAAAAGGGAATATTAGCAAGACGAATGAGATGCCTCAGAACTTTATACTCGAAGTTGAAGTTTTTGATGTCTGGGGAGTTGATTTCATGGGACCGTTTCCGAGTTCTTCAGGGAATCAGTACATCCTTGTAGCTGTCGATTATGTTTCTAAATGGGTGGAGGCGCTGGACAGCCCAACAAACGATGCTAAGGTTGTGCTGAAGATGTTCAAGCATGTTATTTTCCCTTGGTTTGGTGTTCCGTGAGTTGTTATTAGTGATGTCTGGTGGTTCCCACTTCATCAACAAGACATTCAATGGTCTTCTAAGGAAATATGGAGTTCATCACAAGTTGGCTACACCTTATCACCCACAGAGAAGTGGACAGGTTGAAGTTTCAAACTGAGAGATCAAGAACATTCTTCAAAAGACTGTTTGTCCGACAAGGAAGGATTGGTATACAAAACTCGATGAAGCTCTTTGGACATATAGGACAGCTTACAAGACTCCTTTGGGTACAACCCCATTCCATCTGGTATATGAGAAGTCTTGTCACCTTCTAGTTGAGCTCGAGTGCAAGGCTAATTGGGCTATAAAGCATTTGAACTATGACATCAAGCCAACAGCTGAACGAAGAACCTTGCAGCTACATGAGTTAAAAGAGATCAGGCACTTGTCCTATGACAACTCGAGGATCTACAAGGAAAAGACAAAGGCAGCACATGATAAGTGTATCCTTCGTAGAAGTTTTGCTCCTAATGATTTGGTTCTTTTGTTTAATTCTTGTTTGAAACTTTTCCCTGGAAAGCTTAGATCAAGGTGGCCAGAACCTTTCACCATCATGGAAGTGCGTCCTTATGGAGCTGTGGTATTGTTTGATGGCAAGGGAGGCAAGTTTGTAGTGAATGGCTAACGTTTGAAGCATTACTTTGTCGATATGGACATAGCCAAGGAGACTTCCATTCCCTTAACTAGTGTTCCGCTAAACTAAGGGCCTGTATAGTCAAGCTAATGACTTTAACCATGCGCTGAGTGGGAGGCAACCCACTAGTAAGCTTTCAGATTTCGTTTTGCATTCTTTTGTCCTTTTTTTTGCTGTTTTCGGTTTGATAGGTTTCAGGAAAAGAGAAGCGATCGATCGATCAGTCAAATGATTGATCGATCTCAGATGTAAAGTGGACTATCGCGTGATCGGTTCATTGACCTGGAGAAGCGCAGATCGATCAATCATATATACCACTCGATGTATGCACGATTTAACGGTCAACCAAGCACATTGGATCGATCAATCGGGGACTTCAAGCTTCATACGCTTGATCGGTAGACCAAGCATGGATAGATCTATAGCTCGAGCAGCCTCTGATTGATCGCTCACAAGCAGAGATCGATCGATCATGGGTACAAGTTCATCGATTTCTTTCCCTTCCTTTGATCTTCCTGATTTTTGTTCCTTTTATGCGAGTTTTTCTTTCTCACTCTTGTTATCACACCGAGACGGTGTGAAATAAGTCTAGGGGAGAATGCTCGTTGTTACTAATGCATTTTCTGATTACTTGTTATCTTTTTGATGTCTATAACTGATTGCCTAGAACTATGAATTTTGAGGATTGTTGCATGTCATGAACTTAGTACCATCAATATTTGTTTGTCAGGGATCGATTGACTATTGAAAAACTCAGAGACTTGACACTATCTTAGTACCACCCATATCCATGTTGGTTTTTCAATGGATCTCGTGTCGGCTTCACCCCTAACCTGACTTAATTTTCTCACCTATGGAGCTGGTATACTTAGGATCAAATTCTCTTCTCAGTGCAGTGACAGGTTTTCCTGTGTGAGTATGGTTCCTCCTCTCTTATTCAATTTGTCGTATGTTGTGCTTAATCTGAAGTAACTAGTTGATAAAGTTGTGCATGTGGTTAGCCAAGGGTAAAAGTTCTCCAATGACGCTGGTTGTGTTTATGTAATGATGGTAGTCTGAGATTCACATCAATGATGATGCCGATTTCTTGAACATTTTAGCTTACCAAGGGGAACTCCAATGAAACTACTCTTGTTACATTCTTTGAGTTACTAAAGAACCAGCCGATAAAAAAAATAAAATGATATCCTAGGTAAGTAGGGAAAAATCAGCTGCAATGGTGAAATGAGAGAAAGAGAATCATATCAAAAGTAGTCTTGATATTGAAAGAGAAACTCATGTGTCCTCTGATCGATGTTCCGTTGGTGCGACCGCACTTAGAAGCTTTAGGAATTTGATATGGTAAATTAGGATTACTTGCTTGGATTGTGGGGTTCAACTTGGGTAGTTATCAAAGTTTGGGGGAAGTACAAGGTAATCTTGATTCTGAATGGTAAGTGTTGTGTGGTTTCCTATAGAATTGATATGCGATGCTCTGATGATGAGTGAGTTATTTGGAGTGAAATCTTTCTTTTGGTCTTTCTTTCTTTGCTTGAGGACAAGCAAGAAGCTAAGTCTGGGGGAATTTATATACCTCATTTATATCGGTTTTGAGATCATTAATTCACATATTTTCAGAATTTTTGTTTGCATTATAGCGTCTTTTCAGATGAAAAAACAGGTTAAATTCGGATTATACCCTCAAAGCTTGGTTAAGGAAGAATCAGAGCAGTATTTGGAATTTCAGCCGTAGAGCAGCGATCGATCGATCCATACCTTGATCGATCAATCCTCGATGTTCAGCAAGAGCTTCACACGATCCATTGATCGACCAAGACCTTTTAAATATCTAGCACTCAACCCTGATCAATCGATCCACACCCTTGATCGATCGATCCTCAAAACTGACAAGGATTAAGCCTAATTTTTCTTATCTTACACCTGTGATTTTTAGGACCTATATAAGGCCAACTTTCATTATTTTTAGCACACCCATTGTTATGTGATCCGAACCTGTAATTGAGTTTTTAGGAGAGGAATTTCGATGCCCACACAATTGGAGAAGAATTCTAAACCCTCTTATTTCAATACAAATTAGTTTTATGCTTTCCATTATGTATTTCAATATGATCTTCTTCACCATGTCTGAGTAGTTCCCCAATCAAGTTTATGATTTTATAGGGTTACAGAGAATTGATAAATTAGGAACAAATAGGTAGTGCTTGATGTGTTCTCCACCTAATCGAAAACCTTAATGCTTAAATTAGAGTAGCTAATTAATCTATGATCTTAGATTACCTAACATTCCAAAAGCTTGTTAGAAATTGGATCCGCCTTAGATGAGCAATCAATCCTTAACCACGATAGCTGATGTTAAGGTTGATTATGGACTTATCAGACCTGAACGATAATGCATATTAGCCTCTTGGTACAAACAATAGTTAGGATCACTAGGTTGCAGGATATAGTAACTGATATCTCGTTAGTGGATTGGTTATAATTTCATGCCTGAGTCAAGATTGTTGAATGAATGAGTAACAACCCGCTCTAAATGTTGAGAGACACGGTGTTATTCCTTGGCCTTACCAAAAATACATTTTTTTGAAAATTCGATCGACACCAAAAGCTTGTTCAAAATTCCTGAAAAAGGGAAAATAAAGAGGGGTGAGTAATGAATTACTCAGTGAGGAGATCACTTCCGCCCACTGAGACTTAAAGTTCTAGCCTAATTAAAGCAAATATATCCTAGCACGGAAAGCAAACATATACAACTCACATTTTTCAACAAATTGTACCAAACATGTCAGTCCGCCGTAGCAGCCAACTCTACACATAATAGCCCACCACCCTCTAGATTGTTCAAGGTACTTGTTTGGGAGACCACGGCCCAAAGCTCGATCCTCCCTAGCTCCTCAGCGGTTTTTGGGCTGAAGCGTTCCCGTCGGCCCACTTCAGACCATCTGTCTCTTTTCCGCAGGAATGCCGGCCCGTAGCCAAAGTTGAATTCTGCGTCACCACTCTTTAAGAGACAGCTCAACATACTCTAAATATTCTTTCTTTTTACTTTACTAACTCAAAATATTAATTACTCTGAACCATGTATTATATCACAAATATGATTAATATTCAAATATATTTAATTATTATATAATATATTCGGACAACTATCCTTATAGCAAGCAATCACCGAATTTCTAAAATTAATATTATAATAAATATTATTATTTATCAACTTATTTATATTTATAAAATATTTATTTGTATACTTATACTTATATTTCTATTTATACTTAATAAATTACTATAATAAATATTTTATTAATAAAATAAATTAACTTTAATTAAACTAAACTAAAAGACTCGCAAATCACGTCCTCACTTTGATTGGCCAGAGCACAAATCAAAAAACGCAGGAAAATAGGCTGAAACTCAAAGCTCAGCAGCTACCTTCGTACACAAGAAACAAACAACAAATTAGGGTTCTTACTTTAGATCAACAACGGTTACTTGCGGGACAAGCCACGCGACTGAACAGATCTTACCTTGATCTGAACGTCCAATGGTCTTGTTGGCTTTCTGGATATGTCCTTTATCCAAATCCAACAAGTTCCTAGCTCTTCTTACTCAGATGGTAAGAGAAAACGACCCTAAAGTTGCCAAGTTGAACAAAGATTCAAAAACAGAAATCCAGAATTCTCTTAGTCTGAAACAAAAACTGATTCGACACCTCACCTTATTCTGATTATATCTTCTAAAATATAACTCCGATCACAAATCAGTTTTCATATAAGGACTCTTGAAAGAGAGATATTTTCAACCATATAAAGATCAAGATCATAGGACCAGTGACCGATTAGTTATGATCCCCGAAAGTAAGCAAAACGGACACGTTTTTGAAACAGCAAACAGTTTCGACGTCTTACCTTAAACTGATCATAACTTCCTCAATACAGCACCGACTGACAAGTGGTTTGCGGCTACGGCTTTGTGAGAGAATTATATTTCCAAAAACATGTAAAACACAAACAACGGATCAGTAAATCAGAAGATATTGACCCCGAAACTAAGCTGTCCTGACTGGATTCTTTACCAGTTCGAAGCTTCTGATGTTGGCTCAGAAAAATTCGAAAGCACAAAGCATGACTTTGGAGATCAAGTTTACAGATGGAAGAAGGTAAAAAAATTAATCGGCACTGAGATTAGTTGGTTTTATAGGAGGCATGATATGATTTTAGGGTGAGGTTGCTAACCCTTATTTTCTCTAACAAATCATCTTTTCATTCAAAATTTGAATCTCCTCTCCTTGATGGGCCTTATGGACCACGAAATTGAGTTTTCAAAACTCAAGTTTTGGGTCTCAAGTTTGGGTCTCACAATTCTCCCTCACTTAAAGAGAATTCGCCCTCGAATTCAACATTCCACGTTGAATTGTACTTATGTCCTCAAAGAACTTTTGGACTCTATAGTTTACATATGTCGATTCAGTTGTCCTTTATATAATTGAAAATACCACATCGACTTTATTAAATAAGGCCAAACTCAATATCTTTAAATCTCAAATGGATATAACTCCAAAGAAACTAATATCCCAAACAAACGAACTATTATCATTATTCTTAAACCGCTAAAACTGAAAATCAATGCACTGAGCTTAAACTCAAACTTATTCATTTGGTTGAAACACTAATTGTTTATATGGCATCTTGCTCTGCATTAACATGCTCCCCAACTGCATACACACATGATCCAATTGCTTGCCTTTTCGGAGGTGGTGGCAAGTTTCCTTCATTTTGCATTTCTTGCTGCCTCACTGGCATTTGTGTTGTGCAATTTCACCGATAATGTCTAGGGCGACTATTGCAGTTATTGCTCTTCCTCAGACAATTTGGCCTAATATGACCAGGTTGACCACAGTCATGGCATCTCAATCCAGCAATCCAGCAAACTCCACCATGATTCATCCCACACATAGCACAAGGCGGGCGGGCTCGAGTTGATCTCGAATCCTGGTTATCTACAGGACACTTCTGAGTTTCACCTCTTCTTACCGCTCTAGTCTGAGTTCGCATGAGATCTCTAGCTTCCTCCTCAAGTCCCTTCTCCTTTGATGCAGCCATTTCCACGATCTCAACCAAATTAGCACAATCCCGGACAAAACAGAGGTTACGAATGCTAGCGCGTAACCCTCTCTCGAACCTGCGAACCACATCATACTCAGTCCTGTCTCTGACACTGAACCTTCTAAGGCAACTGAAATGCTGCTCAAACTCCCTAACCGTCTTCGTACCCTGACGAAGCTCCAAAAAGTCACTATCCATCTAATCCATCACTTCCCATGGAAAGTACTTCTTGTTGAACTCATCCAGAAAGTCAGCCTAGGTAATCACATAACCTTCATGCATGCTTCTCTTCACATTCTCCCACCAAATGCATGCATCTCCACGCAGGTAGTGCACTACCAACTCCTGTCTGAACTCCACTGGACATCTGACAGAATCAAAGTTCTTCTCCAACAAATGCCTCCAATCATCAGCCTAAACGGGATCGGTCTCACCAGTAAAATAATCCATGCCCATATCGCTCATGAGCCTCATCGTCTCCCAATACGAGAGTCAAAGTCCTGGTGGCTGCATTCCCGTAGGTGACGAGGGTGGCTGGTGCTGCCCCTGAGCTTCAGCCGCTCGCGGTGACTGTTCCTGAAATGGGCCCTAGGACGGAACCTGAGGTGGTTGTGGTGGTGGTGCCGCCCGATTAACCAGCTCCTGCACAAAATTTTTAAGTTCGAGTAACTCCTCACGAGTCGCCACATTAGGCGGTAGTGATGTTGCTGTTCCCACTGATCGTCGTCCCCTTGGTGGCATTTTCTATCAACAATTCAACACATTGAGAAACAATGCTCCTTTATACATTCCAATAGCAACTTAAAAAAACAATTCTTAAATCTTGGTGACTCGCAAACTTCAACAACTTTTCTGACCCTAAACCTTCATCACTCTTTAGAAGCGACTAAGAGAACAACCAAAAACAAAAGAAAATAACAAAATCCAAAAACTTCCCTCTTTATTATTATTTTTTTATCAAACATTAATTAATTAATTTTTTTAAAGACACCAAAACACATTTTTAAAAAAGGCAACAAACAATTTTTTTTTAAGGCAACACGGCATAATAATTTTTTTTTCAAATAAAAAAACGTAAAAGCTGTTTTTTTTCAAGACCAAGCTCTCGAAAATTTCTTTTGAAACAATTTTGTTTAAATCGTTTGAAACTCTTGACCCTCCGGGTCAGAACCGGAGTGGCCTTAGCCTGGCTCTGATACCAATTGTAACACCCCGCTCCCAATCTTGAGAGACAAGGTGTTATTCCTTGGCCTTACCAAAAATACATTTTTTTGAAAATTCGATCGACACCAAAAGCTTGTTCAAAATTCCTGAAAAAGAAAAAATAAAGAGGGGTAATTAATGAATTACTCAGTGAGGAGATCACTTCCGTGCACTGAGACTTAAAGTTCTAGTCTAATTAAAGAAAATCTATCCTAACACGGAAAACAAACATATACAACTCGTATTTTCAACAAGTTGTACCATACATGTCAGTCCGCCGTAGCAGCCAACTCTACACATAATAGCTCATCACCCTCTAGATTGTTCAAGGCACTTGTTTGGGAGACCACAGACCAGAGCTCGATCCTCCCTAGCTCGTCAGCGGTTTTTGGGCTGAAGCGTTCCCGTCGGCCCACTTCAGACCATCTGTCTCTTTTCCGCATGAATGCCGGCCTGTAGCCAAAGTTGAATTCTGCGTCACCACTCTTTAAGAGACGGCTCAACATACTCTAAATATTCTTTCTTTTTACTTTACTAACTCAAAATATTAATTACTCTCAACCATGTATTATATCACAAATATCATTAATATTCAAATATATTTAATTATTATATAATATATTCAGACAACTATCCTAATAACAAGCAATCACCGAATTTCTAAAATTAATATTATAATAAATATTATTATTTATCAACTTATTTATATCTATAAAATTTTATTTGTATACTTATACTTATATTCTATTTATACTTAATAAATTACTATAATAATTATTTTATTAGTATAATAAATTAACTTTAATTAAACTAAACTAAAAGACTCGCAGATCACGTCCTCACTTTGATTGGCCGGAGCACAGATTGAAAAACGCAGGAAAATAGGCTGAAACTCAAAACTGAGCAGCTACCTTCGTACACAAGTAACAGACAACAAATTAGGGTTCTTATTTTAGATCAACAATGGTTACTTGCTGGACAAGCCACGCGATTTCTGAACAGATCTTACCTTGATCTGAACGTCCAATGATCTCGTTGGCTTTCTAGATATGTCCTCTATCCAAAAACAACAAGTTCCTAGTTCTTTTTACTCAGATGGTAAGAGAAAACGATCCTAAAGTTGCCAAGTTGAACACAGATTCAAATACAGAAACCCAGAATTCTCTTAGTCTGAAACAAAAACTGATTCGACACCTCACCTTAGTCTGATCGTATCTTCCCAAATATAACTCCGATCACCAATCAGTTTTCATATAAAGACTCTTGAAAGAGAGATCTTTCCAACCATATAAAGATTAAGATCATAGGCTTAGTGACCGATTAATTATGGACCCCGAAAGTAAGCTAAACGGACACGTTTTTGAAACAGCAAACAGTTTCGACGTCTTACCTTAAACTGATCGTAACTTCCTCAATACAGCTCCGATTGACAAGTGATTTGCGGCTACGGCTTCGTAAGAGAATGATCTTTCCAAGCATATGTAAAACACAAACAACGCATCAGTAAGTCAGAAGATATTGACCCCCGAAACTAAGCTGTCCGGACTGGATTCCTTACCAGTTTGAAGCTTCTGATGTTGGCTCAGCAAAATTCGAAAGCACGAAGCGTGACTTTGGAGATCAATTTTTCAGATGTAAGAAGGTAAAAAGATTAATCGGCGCGGAGATTAGTTAGTTTTATAGGAGGCATGATATGATTTTAGGGTTAGGTTGCTAACCCTTAACAAATCATCTTTTCATTCAAAAATTTGAATCTCCTCCCCTTGATGGGCCTTATGGGCCACGAAATTGAGTTTTCATAACTTAAGTTTTGGGTCTCAAGTTTGGGTCTCACAGAATGTTTCCTGAACAGTTTCCTAGTTTGAATTCCCTAGTTTCCCGATGAACTTCCCAACCTTGGTGTTTTAATCCATTGATTGTTATTAAATAGTTTTGTTCGATTTACTTTGAAACCAACCTTCTATTCGTCTTAGCTCTGGTCTAGTTTTAGAATTAATAGTGTGATAACTTGGTCCTTGTAGATATGATCCCTAGATTACTACTCGCTTGGTCCTTGTAGATATGATCCCTAGATTACTACTCGCTTTGTTGTGCACTTGCAGTAGAGATATAGGGTAAAGCCTGAGTAACATCAATAAGAAAGACCAAGAGCTTTCATCACCCTCCCTTTCCCAAAATTGACAACGATCAGAATGGGGAACAATACTAACTTCACTCCACCTTATGAGGACATAGAACCAGAAAATTACTTCTTCGAATAGTATAATGCACCAAGGAAAGCAGGTTGTGTGACAGGGACTCACCAATACATTAGGATGCTTCATAAGCTTAAGAAGTGGTTGGTAAAGAAGGTTAAGGGGTTGATTAAAGGCAGAGTTGAAGATAAGCAAGAAAGGCATGAGTTAAGACGTGAAGTGGCTAAATTCAAAAGAGGATATGCTGGAGCTTCCATTAGTGAGCACACTCAAGCTCACGAAGCACACCAGAGACACCACTCAGTCTCCATCAAGCCAGCACATATACCGGAGCAAACTCATCCAAGAAACCTCTCGGACAATATATTTCCTACCATCTAGATTACTAGTTGATCAGACTAAACATAGCTTCAAACAAACTTTGAGTGGAGGATCTATAAAAACCCTAACAACAAGGATCAATCATGAAACCCCTAGATCTACCTAACCTTCAACTCACTGAGAAAGTACTCAATCATATTTAAACCAAACTCAAAGAAAATGATAAACGTAGTCGTAGTGATAAAGAAATAGAGAGAAATGGATAAGAAGGAATTCTTGATAGAAGAAGAAACAAATAAATGTTCATTGATCCATTAGAAAAATCCTTCAAAGTTCTTCTCAAGATCTCCAAATCTTCAAACTAAGAACCAAAAGATAAGAGTTTGTTGTTATTGCCAAAAGAGTGCTTTGTAGTAGTAGGTTGGTAATTTGGACGAAAGGTTCTTGCCTTTAAATAATGTTCAACAAAAACCTTAAAAAGTGTTGGATCAACCTGAAAAAACCAGGGTCAGACCTAAGATAAAAGAGTGTATTTTAGTATTTCCACATCACAGGATTGGCCGCAAGCAGCTTTAGATCTGGCCGCTACATATCTTGGTCCACCCGCTACCAAATTTGGAAAATACACTTTGGTTTGGGACCGTCATGGCGTGCAGAACGGGTCACCATTCAAATGGTCTTGGCTGATACTCACTAGAACGGCCGTGACCACCTCCACATCGGCCACTACTCGGGTTGGTTTAGCCAATCCGGCTGATAGGATCTCTTTTTCTTCTTTTTCAAGATTAAGTCATTTCTTGTCCTTGGTTCATCTTCCATGTTTTATCCTCTTTCTTCAATGCGTCCATGCTCCATCTTCATTCCATCCATTAAAGTTCTAATTCACCTCAAAAAAGACACAAACAGGGAAAAATATGCAAACTTCTAGTCCTAGACTCTAATGATGCAAAATGAATGCAAAAATATGCTAAGATGAATGAATGTGAATCCTAAATGATGTAAAAGAGACCAAAATATAAATGAAAAATGGCTAATTATAGTGTATATCACTTGTTTATGTGATGTCACAAAGCTTTAACGCTATGAATCTACTGCAAATGCACAGCAATGTAGTAGTAGTACTTAGGGATCGAATCCACGAAGAAACAAGTTTACACTTTCGATTATTTAACTCTAATTCAAGATATACCAAAGGGTAGTTCAAATGAAAGACTAACAAATTAACGGTTTGCAAATATGATTAAAGGCATCACACATCGGGTATTCATCAAGAAATAAGAATTAAACCAGGGAAAATATTTAGGAACTATTAAGCAGAATTATTGACTTGAATATAAAAGTCTAACAAACCCACAATCATGGTATCAGTTACTCTAACAACCTAAAAATCCTAACTATCATTGGTTCTTGATTCTAAATAGCCTTAACGAATTGGTCCGATTATCCACAATTGATCCTAACAATCAACTATCGTTGGTTAAGTTCAATAGCTCGTCGATACTAGTTTAGGAGTTTAACAAGCTTTTAGAAAGTAAACAACCTAAGATCATAAATTAGGTGATCAAGGTAATCTAAGCATTGCACACAAGTATAGATGGAGAATTTCTAATCATCAAATCCTGTTTAATCCCCAAACATCGATTCCAAAATCCCTAGAAATCCTAAACCTGACAATTAAACTACTCAGACATGATTAAGAATGAAAAAAAGACATGATGATGAAGAACATGAAATTACAATTGAATTAATGAAAGTGTTTAAGAAATCTTCTCAAAAGTATGGAGGAAATTTTCTCCCTGCTTACAAAGAACTCTCTCCGCCGAAATAGCACTCTGAAAATAAGCTTTTATAGGTCCTAAAAATCGTAGGTACAAAAAAAGAAAAAATTAGGTTTTATTCCTCGCAGGGTTGAGGTTCGATCGATCAAGAGGTCGATCGATCGATCAGTGTTGAGAGTTAGATCTCCCAAAGGTCTTGGTCTATCAACGGATCGAGCACAGCTCATAGTGGGAAGCCTGATTGATCGATCATGAAATGTAGGTCAATCAACGGGTCGGGCGCAGCTCTTGCTGAGGAGAGTGATCGATCGATCATGAGGTCTGAAGTCGATCAACAACTCGAGCGCAGTTCTCACTGAAGAGAGTGATCGATCGATCATAAGGTTGATCGCTCGATCAACAATCTTCTGCTAAATCTACAGAAACTGCTCTGATTCGTTAAGAACCATGCTCTGCAGGTACAATCCAAAGTTAACATATTTTCCACCTGAAAAGACTCTAAAATTCAGACAATCACTCTAAAAACATGCAAACTAATGAGCTTAAACCTGATAAAAATAAGGTATATCAATTCCCCTAGATTTCTTCTTGCTTGACCTCAAGCAAAGAAAGAAAAGACAACAGGAAGATTCCACTCAAAGGAACTCATTCGTCATCAGAGCATTGCATATCAATTCCACTGTAAACCACACAATACTTACCTGTCAGAAACGAGACCACCTTGTACTTCCCCCAGAATTAGCAACTATCCTAGCTAAACTCCACAATCCAAATAAGAAATCTAAATTCACCATACCAACTTCCTAGAACATCTAAGTGCAGTTTCATCAAGAGAAAATCAATCAAAGGACACATGGATTCTTCTTCAGCCAATATCCGTACACAAGACTATCTTTGATATGGTTCCTTTCCTCTCATTTCATTCACTCTGTAGCCAATTTTTCCCTACTTATCTAGGATATCATTTTATTTTAATTTATCAACAGCTCAACCAATTTTTTCCTAATTACCTAAGGTATCATTTTATTTAATTTTTTATTGGTTGCCAAACCATTTCTCCCTACTTACATAGGGTATCATTGTATTTTTTTACTAGTTGGTCCTTAGCAGCTCAAAGAGTGAAAGCAAGTGTAACCTCATTGGATTTTTGGTCCCTAGTCTACTAACATTACATCCAACTTGTTTTATAGCTACTTCAGAGATAACACATTCAACACCGAACAATAATGAGAGGGGAACCATACGCAGAAGTTGTTTTAAACTATGTCATCCATATAAGTAATCCGATCTATCCACTGAGTATCACAGAGATCCAGACGATGGAACATGAAGATAGGCGTAAGAAGACTACCAATAGTCTCGGAGGTCAAGGTGTCTAGCGAGCCTCTGAAATGGAGTGATGTGAGTTTGGACTGGACTGAGGAGCTGGACTGTCACTATCACTATAGAGATCAAGGTGCAGACGGAGCAGCTGGACTGTCACTGTAGAGATATGGCACTACTGGAGCAATGGCATAATGCAGAAGCTCCAACTCATGCTTCATCATAGTAGGGTAGATCTCCTTACACATAATGATGGAGCCGAAGAGCTTGGTTATGATACAAACTGCAAGGTGTCGAATAAGTGTAAGCTTTAATTCTCTACCCTGAAAACCTCCGTTAGCTAGAATATGCCACAGGGCATTATTAGGTGCACCATCTGATAAGATGGTTTTTTTTGGTCTATAGAATCAAATCATTGAGGTAGGGTGATAAGTAGGTGGGTTGTCGAACCAATACTCAGTTATGCAAGCAAACAACTTATCTGGTACCTAGTTCTAGTTTAGATAACTCACCGATCTGTCACAAGGGTAAGTCATATTTCTATGTGAGCTCTTAAACTAGCATATAGGACACAATTCACTACGAGACAAAATAAAAACAGAGAAAGCTAATCAAAAACAAGGAAATGATCACAAAACAGAGCAAGATAAAGGCAATGGATAAATATAAGATAATAAACATGAATCTAGAGGATAGGAGGTGATTGATCGGCGGTAAACTTGCAGATCCAACCTCGCCAAGCTATATACGGCGATCTCTAGACCGGGACAAGCTAGATCCACCCATTCTCATAGTGAGGATCCCTTTTCGATCCGGGTGATCCACTATGACATTAGCCGCGATCATGCCGGATCAAAAGCCTAAAGTCCAGCCCAATACATCTAATGAATCAATCTACATGCTAGATCTCTTCTCGGTGGATCAATACCATCTCTCATATGACATTTGATCTCCGATTCCCTTAGCGCTAGCTTTGAGTTTTGGCCCAAATCAGATCTCTCTTGATCAGAGAGAGATCGGCCTTAAGC